>PVJX010001748.1:0-150108 GCA_004027295.1 Dolichotis patagonum
TTACCTGGTTTGCAGCAGATAATTAAACACTACTCCCAGAGCCCTCAGACATCAGTGAGTGAAGCTGTGTGACCAGTAATGATGCCCCAGAATGAGCAGTACTATGTAAATTGAGGTTGTTGAAGGGAACCATGTTAATTACAGTTCCATTCAAAAATGAGAATGAATCCATTCTGTTCTACGAAACAAGACCAGAACAGCAGGAAGGACATCTCCTTTTCACAATTCAGGGAAGAATGCACAAGCCAGGAGATGGAAACAGCAGAAAACCTGAATTGGTAGAACTGTTAAGACACATTCCAAGGGCTCACTTGTGGAATTTACCAAACATGTAGTTACTTAACAAAGTGTTCAGCGTCACCCAGGCTGAACAAAATACTCATTCTACAACAACAACAAAAACCAAGAAACAAAGGTTTTGCAAGGCATTGAAGAGTGACTGGAAAGTAATTAGAAAACCTCTTTAGAAATCATTAGGGGAAGAGCTAAGCACTATCTGTACCGTCTGTGAACTCACACACATTTCTCACACGGGATAAAGAGCAGGTGTGATGAAAAAGTTAATGCATTTGAATGATGACTATTAATATGCAAAAGAGGTCACTAGGTGATGACATTTGGGCCTTTTCTCCTTACATACACATGCACATGTATACACATGAGTACATAGAATCAAACTATTTGCTTAGCTTTAGGCTCAGTGCTTTGGAATAAAAACATGGAGAAAAAATAATAGAAACTCAAATGTCATAGGTGAGTAAAAGATAACTAGAATTTCTGGCCTTTGACCTTTCTTTTCTTGACTTGTTTCTTGTCTGGTTTTAACTCTATTGTTTATTTGAATGGAAACTAAAAGAGAAAAATCACCTCAGGGATGGCTCCCTTTTCTACTTCTGATTTGGGTATGCAGCCATAGTGCACATAAATAGGTAAAACACATGAGTAACAGACATACACAGCTTATGATCTTTGTATTTAAATACTAAAAATTACTGAGGTGACATCGATTGGAAAATATGAACTAGATGAATCGTTCTGAAAGTATGTCTCAGAGCTAGTAAGTTTTTTATTGTGGGAAAATTCACATCGTAGAAAACTATTTTAAAGTGCATAATTCAGAGGCATTTTCCACATCCATATGTTGTACAACCATGACCTTCGTCTAGTCTCTAAAACATACTCACAATGCACAAAAGATCCCACATCCACTAAGCAGTCACTTCCTATCTTGTCCCTCTCTCCCTGGCAAACAAATCTGTTTTTCTGTCTCTATACAGATTTATCTATTCTGGATATGTCATATAAGTAAATCTTACAGTGACTAACCGTTTTGCATCTGGCTTCTTTCACTTAGTTTAATGCTTTCAAGGTTCATTCATGTTGTAGCACATACCATTCTTTTTAATGGCTGAACAGTATTCTACTATACAGTTATGCCATATTTGACGATATGCCATATTTGACTATTTCTTCATTTACTGATGGGTATTTTGGTTGTACCTAAGTTTTGGTTATTGTGAATAGTACTGCTATGAACATTCTTGCACAAGTACTTGTCTATTTGTTAGAAGTAGACTGCTGGATCATATAGCTGCTGGTTAAATTTTTGAGAACATTCAAAATGTTTCCAAAGTACCTACATCATTTTACATTACCACTGGTGATCCATGAGGGCTCTGGTTTTCCTTGTTTTGATTACAGCCACCCTTGTGGTTGTGATATAGTATTTCATTGTGGTTTTGATTTGAATATCCTTACTGATTAATCACGTAGAACATACATTTTTGTGATTATTGAAGAAATGTCTATTCAAGTCTTTTGTGATTATTGAAGAAATGTCTATTCAATATATTTCCTTTATATATCCTTTATAATTCAACAACAGTAGACAACCCAATTTTTAAAATTTTTTAAAAAAAACAACATATATATATATGATTCTAGCCCCTTATCAAACATGATTTGTGAATATTTTCTCTCATTCTCTTATCTTTTCACTTTCTTGATAATATTCCTTAATATGCAAAAGTCCAATTAGTCTATCTTTTTCTTTTGTTGCTTGTATTTTTGCTGTCATATCTGAGAACCCACTGCTACAGATAGGCCTTGAAGATTTATGTCTGGATTTACTTCTAAGTGTTTCATAGTTTTAGTTTTTATGTTTAGGTCTTTGACCCACCTTGATTTAATTTTTGTATATGTTGTGAGGAAAGGGGCCATAGAACTATTTTTGATTCATACAGAATACTTATGAGTCATCTGAAAGATGTTATTTTCCTGTTATGTATTTTATAATTTAAAAAAAATCTAATTTTTACCCTCAATTCAAGCCCTGGAAAAATATTCACACTGATTTATAAATTAAAATATATTACATTTTTATCCAGCATTTCTTTGTATCTTGACTTTCTGAACATGCAGAAAGAAAACAGACACCTAGCTTAAAATAGCAGGAAGGGGCTGGATATTCAGCTCAGCAGGATAAGTGCCTATGTAGCAAGCACATTTGAGAAATATCAGGCAGGATATTACAGATGAGAAGAAAACTGGAAGAGGTGAGAAAACTAACATTAAAGGTAGTTTTAGGAATTAGAGAAGTGATTAAAGTTTGAAAACAAAAGTTCAGAGGGATAAATCAGTTTCCTTAGTTTTTCAAGAAAATATCACCTCTTCTATTCAATTATCAAGCCTAGAGAGTAAGGTCAAATATATAGCACACATACTACTTCTTACATGGTAGATATCACTAATCAATCACAGTTCCCCTGAACATATCTTACAACAAACCTTCTCCTTGAAATGCTCCAGGCAATCAACTCCAATTGATCCGGAGTTGGCACAGGGGATAAGACCTATTTGCTATCCTGAGTCTATAGCATTAGGGTTTTTTCACAGTTGGCAATGAAAACTTGACAACTGATAATTTTTTCAGTTGTCCACTTTTCAACTTCCAACTAGTATTCTCATTTTTTTTCATTAATTAGCTTCAAAAGCATGAGTGAGGTGACTGAAATTTGAACATTACAGTTATGGCAAGGATTCTTATCTGGCACAATATACCAGAATCATTTATAAAACTTTTAATAAACAGAGTTGTATAGATCTTATTGCAGAGTGACTAAATTAGAATGCCTAACAGTGAGGTACAGAGACAAGTACACTCACACAATTTCCCATAGATCATGTTAAAATTCTTATTACTGATTACTGGCCTATTTTTGCTTTTTAACTTCAATGATTTTCTTCATTTCCTTCTTCTATTTTTGCACCATTCCTTGGTATCTTGTTAGGGTTTTGTTGCTAGGATTTTTAAAGTAATGGATGACATTAATTGATTATGCAATAATATATTTTACCTATTTTTAACAAATTCTTGTTGATTGTAGTCCATAAATCTGAATGAATATTGATAATGCAATTTGCTGTGATCTGTTGAGTGTTCTTTTTTTTCTTAAAAATTTTTTTCTTAAGACATGTTTCTAGTACATAATAATTACATTCATTGTAGAGAATTAGTACATGTAAATAATGTTGTAGCTTGGCATAACTGACGCCATCTTGAGTCCTGCATTTAACCAGTGCCCTGTATTTGACCTAGGAAAATGGAAAATTACTCAGGGTATAAGTACCATGAGAAAAGCAGAATGAACTGTACCCACAGGAGAAAAATTAACCTGCTCAACACAAGAATCAGGATACAGGTGTCAAGAAAAAAATTAATGTAAGATTCTAACTAAATAGTTTATATCAGGATGCCTTTTGTGATTCTCTCTTTAAAAAACTCTGAGGGCTGGGGATTTAGCTCAGTAGCTTAAACACTTCTTGGTAAGTGCAAGGTTGTGAGTTCGATCCCTGGTACCAAAACTAAATAAATAAATAAATAAATAACCTCTGTAACTTTCCAATTTGGTGCCACTTGTTTGGACTCTGAAACTAGGGTGTGTGTGTGTATGTGTGTGTGTGTGTCTGTATACAAGTGGTCCCTAGCTCAGCTAATTAAATTCCAAATTTATCAGTCTGGCTGGTTGGATTCCTGTATTGTTGTTCACGAACCCACCTCACATAACACACCTCAGTTCTTTTTATCCCTTGTCTCCATTCCCACCTTGTATTTTGCCAGCATTAGATTAATTTATTTATCTTATAAGTCCTTAAAAAGTTATATATATATATATAACATATATATATATATATATATATATATATATAACTTTATATATATATATATATATATATAAAAAAATATATATATATATATATATATATATATATATATATATATAACCAAATATATTAACTGTTGGGGACCACACATTCACAGTGACTAGTTTTACATATTTCCTTATGGGATAAAAGGAATAACTGGGAGATTTCCCATTGACTCTTCTTACCATAAAATCATCTATGCCTTTTTTGGGGGGGGTACAGGGGGTCAAACTCACAACCTTGTGCTTGTCAGTAGGCACTTATGTCACTGAGCTAAATCTCCAGCCAATCTATGCCTTCTTGAGTCATCTCAGGATTACACTCAAGGTCAAGATATTTCTAAATTAACATAATCTGTTACTTTGTAGAGACTTTGAACCACTCCCAAGATCCTGCTGAATTTCCTGTGTTTTCCACTCTAATCTCTTTCTTGACTGAAAAAACAAATATGGGCTGCCCAGAGATATTCCTTATCTTACTCACCAGAGTCTTGAACTCTGCAGAGGGTTTTGATCCTCCCTCAGCCCTAAAATCATATCACTTATCTCATTTATTTAAGCCTTCACCTATACTTATTTGGGAGACTGGGGATCTAGGACAAGTCCCCAAAACATATAACATTGGTCCCCAAAACATATAAAACATGTAAGACAATTATACTAAATTAAGGTACTCTTTTAGATATATTATCTGTGCTGGATTATAATTATTTTCTCTCTCCCCTTTTTCCTATTATCTGCCTTTTATTGCGTACTTTATACACTGAGGTTTTCAACCATGAGATACTGGAATTTGTGTGTCTGATTTCTTTCACTTAACAATATGTTCTCAGGGTACATCTATTTTTATACAAATGACTTGTTTTCTCTCTAAGGCAGAGTTGGACTAGTAGCCTTAACTCCTCAATATGCTTGACTCATATATCTGACTCTGATGCACAATTTTATCCTTTTAACTGGGGCCTCTGGTACTCATACGATTTATGTAAGAAATTAGGAAACAAAGACTGTTTCTATGCTATTTTAATCAAGCTGGTTTCAAGGCCAGAATTCATTATATTTTTTAAGTCATGTTACTTACAGTTTACCACCATGTTTCCTCTATTTCTGGATACATGAATGATTGAATCGAGGGCATCATGTACACCAGGCATTTATAACACTGGATATATATCTAGCCCCTCCAATTTTTTTGACTGTACAGGTAATAATTCATTTTGTACTACTGAGCAATGTAAGCTATGTAATATAACAGGCACTAGTCTTCTGCCTGAATGCCAGGGAGACCTGGATGAGTTTAATCCTTGTCAAAGCATTTCCTAGGATATCTTCATACATTTTCCCCATCAATCCTGCTGCACACACACACACACACACACACACATGCCCTCCTCTATTCACTTCCTGGTTTTTGTCTTTTATTTTCTGTTAACTTTTCTCTAGTCTCAGTAGACATATTTGGTCTTTTATTGTAAGACTCTTCAAGTCATTTTTGTAGAAGTAGGTGATGCATACATTGACCAATAAATAAAAAAAAGACCAGACTGTTAAAACACAGATTCCTGGGCTCTATTTCACCAAGTCTGGGGTGGAGTCCAGAAAGCTGCATTTATGCCAGGTAACCAGGGGCTGCTGCTGCTGCTGCTGCCCAGAGCATGCTGGGACTGTGCTTTGAGAATCACCAGTCACTCTGTAAAGGCAGACAAATTTGGGCTGCAGTCTGTTTTTGTAAATAAAGTTTTATACACAGACTGACACACACAGACACACACACACACACACACACACACCCAGAGTAATCCTAAAATCTAAGGGAAATGATGCTGCATGTAGCATGAATTAAGCAAAAAAGATGGAGACATTTTATTTCTGAGTAATTCTAAAGCAGAAGAGTCTTGCATTTTAGACAATGACATTTTGAGAGATAAAAATTAATGAAACTCAAGACAATGGAAGGAGCGAATAAATGCAGAGAATCATTTTTAAAAAAGAATATATGGCTTTATGGTATATTCTGGAAGAGTCTGAAGGTGATGTGACTTAGTATTATTTCTAAACTTGAGTGGTAAGAGACTCAAATTGAGCCCAAATTCCTGTTCTCCTTAAAGAGGAGCTAAAGATTTCCTAATTATTTATGTGACCCTTATGACATTAAAGAAAAGGCTAAATAAATATGGATTTTGATAATCTAGCTCATCAGATGGCAACTTCTGGTCAATGTCAGATGTAGCACAGGGAAGAATTATTCAGTATTGTAAACTGAAATGGCAGTGTGCCTTAGATGGATAGCACATACCTAAATATGCACTTCGAGTCTTCTTTTAGTAAAACACTCAAAAAATAATTTACCATTGTTTGCCTTTCTAACAAGCACTATGACATTGGCAGTTTCTCAAATAAAGAATAAAACAAAGCCCCCACTGTTTTTAAATACAATTAAGAATTTATTAGACTTCATCAGCAAGGCTCTATATTGAACTTATTAGCATAATTCTAAGAATAATTTTAAATTATATCTAAATAGGTTCTATTAGGGAACCACTAAAATTCAGTCTTTTACCAAACTTCTGCATAAAAATATTAACAAGTTGAGATGGGACTTGCTGTGGGAGGAAAAGGTATGTAGGTTTAAACCCTTGGGGATAAAAAAATGAGTTCACTGATTCAGTGTATATGCAACAAAAGTTTATTGCTTACAGGTTGTATATAAAATACTGCAATGCATGTTTCCCTCCAGGGAAAGTTTTTCTTTTCCTACTATTTATTGATTGCTTTATTTTATGCCAGCAACTGTGTAAGAACTTAATGGATACTGCACTTAATTGTCACAAGCACCATATGAAGTAGGTTATTATTAACCACAGTTAAAGACAAGAAATCTGAGGCCCAGAAAGTTTAAGTAATTTCCCTAAGATCGACCTGTATGCAAAACCCGAGGCTGACTGATCGCTACGTAGATGGTTTGGCCTTTGATGTGTACGGTACTTTCACCAGCCATCATCATAGTCAACAGCCAACATCATAGTCATTCTGATTTAGCAACTTGGAGTCACACTTTGGGAAAAATATATAACAAAAGTGGAAGCCAGACACTAAATGACTTCTTAAATGTCATAAATCAAATACTGTACAAGTACAGAAATACAAGGGGAAATTTAAAAAATTCTCTTCTATTGAATGGAAGAACAAGACAAATTTTCCAACACCAAAAGTTTCATGTATCATGGCTCAGCTTGCCAATTTTTCTCTTTTTTTCTATCTTCAATTGCAGAGTCCCTAAGTCTCTTTCCTTTTGTGCATTTTGATTTTGTGAGAGCTGTACCAGCTGCACATTTGCTGGTACCAGGAGAGACTGTGGGCAGAAAGAACCCCCACTGCTGAAGAACGAAGTACAGCTCTTGTTTCTTCATGGTGTCAAGGGTTGGCGGGTGGTGGAGACAGGCTTTGCATTCACTAAGGGCTGGTCTACACTGAAGTGCAGACATCATTCTAACTAAGCCTTGTCCCAACACATTCCTTTTTATTTTTGTCTTTGATTCACAAAGTTGCACTTTTTTTTTCACCTCAAGTTAAGATACTGCATCACTGTAGAATTCTCAACATTCAGCTACATTCCCCCGTAAAAATACTGGTGGCTGTCACAGCAATTTCTAAATGACAAGAGATCAATAGAGGATGGTACTTGCTTCCTGTTCTTGGCCAAGGCCAATGATCTACAGAAGTTTTAGATAATATGTGGATAATAACCCTGTGGGCAAAAATTTTCCTTTGATGAAACAGCAATGGATAATGTGAACTTTCTTATTTTATTTTAGCCTTTTCTTTCTCAGAAGGTCCATCTTTGGAAAGAGAAAAATAACTTACTGTTAGAAGTCCATCTATTTCCTCTGTATTAACTATCTTTCTGTCACTATTAAAAAAATACCTGAGATAACTTGTAAAGTGAAAAGTTTTATTTTTATTCATGGTTTTAGATACTCCAGTAGTTCTAGGTATCTGGTGGGGTGCTAATAGCAATAGTGGGGAGCATATGATAAAACAAACTGCTCACCTCATGTCCAGGAAGCAAAAGAGAAAGAGGAAGGGGCTGAGGTTTTAGGACAGACCTCCTAGTCACCTAAGGACCTCTGCTAGTCCCTGTCTCCCATGCCTCCCTCTGCCACCAAACCAAGCCTTTAATGCATGGGATTTTGGGGACACTCAACATCCAAACAAGAGCATCTTCCCCTCTTTGGTATTCATACACTGTATGATCATTTTTTAAGGTTAGCATTATTATTTTAATATGGGTAGCAATTTCTTCTAAAAGGGACATCAACTATTAGAATGACTATTCTATTAAGAAATGAGGCCAGTATTTTTTCTGCCCAAAGAAGACAGTGAAATCTTATAAACTATTATGTGAGAGTGAATATCTCATTGAAAAACCACCTAACAGGTCACCTAAGCATAAAGGAAACTCTGCTGACAGAGCTCCAATCCCATGCTGGTTTTCTGGAACCAAGCAGGACATCACGCCAAGTAGGCCTGACTGTAACAGCTCAGCTGGCTTCACTGTTGGTTCAGATGCAGAGCAGTACTTAAAATTTTTCAACAGCAAGAGAAACAATAACCTCTTCAAATCAAAGAATTTATAAGAAAAAGACCAGAAAAAAGACTTATTTAACCTATTGAAGCAAATAGTCATATAAACAACTGAGAACAGTATGAATCATAGCTTAGGAGAAGTCAAGCCCAGCAGAAACACAAGAAAATATCTGCTAGGTATTTAAAATAAGTCAAACTTTAGTAAATAGTAAGACCTATTTTAATTTGACAACTCCTGATTGGAAAGACACAATTTATGTAAAGGTAGATGGCTTTTACCCACTGTAGTCATATTTGAGTTTAAGGAGACAATACTTGAAGAGATCATAGGAAAGCATCCAAAAGCTCTGATGCAAAACGTGACGTACATACCTGCATATTCCTTTTAGTGTCCAGCATGTTGCAAGCTCCAAAGTATGTACTAAATTAACATTGTGCATAATTGAATGTAATAAGCCATGCTTTAAATTACTGGTACCAATTCAGTTTGGAGACTGATACACCTTAGGAACCCAGATGGTAACAAAATAGAATGAAAACTTCTTTTATCACAAACAGGAAGCTCAGGAAGCTGGTGAACAGCTCAGCAACCTAGAAGCTGGCTGTGCAGAGCACTCTTTGAATACGAATTAGCAGTGGGTAATGGCAGCATATTTATGAGGTCTCTTGCCGGGTCCTTTCCTCCTGTGAATGCTGTATAATTCATTGCGTGCGCCCTGACCCCAATGCGCTCCTGTTCTGACAAATCATACTTGATTAAGACAAATCTTTATTAGTTAGCTAGTCAACTTCCCCATTTATCACTGGCAAATTCCATTCTCCTCTTCAGGTGCAGGGAAAGTGACTGGAACCTTACAACAACAACATCAAAAAACCTCAGATAGCTCAAGAAAAATATTTGTTTCACACAGCAAGTAAAAACAAAAGCCTCAAAGTTCTAATAAATGATTAAATTATTTTATAGATATATATCTACTGGCAAACTCAAAGCCACTACACATTTCAACCAGGCTGAGGAACTGTTAATTAGGTAATCTTTTGGGGGATTTTTGCTTCTTACTGAATTTATCTGAAAGCAAAATATCATACAAAAAATTGTATTAAAAAGCTGGAGGTTCAAAGTACTGAATTAATGATGACAACAACAACAATCATAAAAAGCTACTAAGTAGATGGAGTGTTTAAGGCCGTAACGAAATAATACAATAACAGATCTTTAAAAAAATGGGACAGAATAAGGCATAATGAATTAAAAATTATTCTTAACTTTTTAGCTTACAGGAAAATGTAAACTTTTCTTGGAATTGTCTGCTATATTTTCATGAACTTTAATGTTAGTTGACACTAAAAATGATTTTATGTATTTGTCATGGTTGTTACTCATTTTAGAGTCTAGTGGTATCACAACTGTTCTCAGAAATCTGACTGACATCAGTAACAAAGGAGTATACCATGTCCTAGGATCGCCACCGAATGTAATAAATAGCCTCTTCTGACAAGTCTCAAAAATTCCCTAGTTTCATGGAGATAGACTTTGGCACAAACCGTTTAACTTTCATTCTTCAGTGAGAGCAACAGAGAGCAAGATGGGATGAAAATGAGTATCGTTCAAGTTGATTCTCATTTCTAAAATTTTACTCTTATGTCCTGGTTCTTACAAAGGGGGAAAATCTTTTTAGCTTTTTCACAAGCAGGTACTAAATCAATCCAGATGTGTACCCTCAATATTCCCTTCAAAACCAATGTAGAAAACATGTAATTATTTTTACAAAAAGTATTTATGTGAGAACTTATATATTCTGCACTGATGATAAATCTATATGAACTATGGGGAAAGCCTACTTTTAGTCTTGACAGTGGTAATGAATACCACTTAATACTATATGGTATGCACACCATATTTTATCTTATTGAAGTATTTAAGTGTTAAAGGGAAAACAACATTCAAAAACATTTTGCATGTTGGGGCTATCTTCCATTTGCCAAAAATTCCCATTTAGAAAATGTGGCTACATCTTGAGAAATGAGGTCAGAGCTTGGAATGAGAGACTTCAAAAGAACACCTAGTGCAGTGGGAAATAGTGTGTTGATGATTTTATAAGCAGACTGGCTCTGATCATATCTATGGATTCAGAAGAGATCACACCTGAATAGTTCTTCCCCACTCTACAGGTCTTTTATCACGATCTCAAAACGCTGAACAACTATTCTGAAAGTGAAAATTGCCATGATCCTGCTGCTTAAATGTTTACTTCATTGGGGAGCAGGCTGGAGAATTATACGGTTTACAGCATGCCTACAGAAAATAAGTCATTCTATTCATCCTATGGGTGCTCTATACATTTTTTTTCTTGGCATGTCCCAATGTAAACACCTGCAGAAGGATAAACAACTTGCTTGTGGAGGCAACTTTTAGGTCACAGGCAGGATTAGAATTCAAAACAAGGAAACATTATTAAGATCCAACTATATGGCAGACAATATGAAGACATAAAGAACAAAGTATAGTTCCAACACTTGGCAGCTTACGTCCATATTACATTTACATGAAAACAACTACCACACGGCAAAGTGCAAAATATTATACAACTGCAAAACAGAAGAATAGGTCAAAGAGTTGGACATGCTAAAAACATGACACTCCTCATTAAGTTTGTACCATATCCCTGGAAGTTTCCAACAAGCCACATTTTTCGACGCCACTCTAGGCTTTTTGCCTCCATACTTACACTGGTTTCCCTCAACAACAATGTTGATATTTTTTTGACATAATTTAAAATGCCAGAGTCCACTGACAACCTAACCATTACTGATACCCTAATGTGTGCCTCACATTTCTTTCCAAATCTTAGAAGAGAAAGTAAGGATCTGTGGAAACAATGCTTTGCTAGTTTTGTTATCTTCTTCTCGTTCTTCACTATGGCTCTGTAATGGACCTAAGACTGACCTGAAATTAATGACATACTGTACATATTTAAAACAGTAAAATGAGTAATTGGATAACCTACAAGAAAGCTGTATTTTCAGCAGAATTTAAAGGTCAAAAGGTTGAAAGGCATCTGGTCCATCTACTCCTACTTCCAAGCATATCTGTCAAGTGGGACATAAGTCAAAGTACATGATAAGAAGATGCTATCCTCTCCTGTCTACCTATTCCCCATGCTGCGAACACACTGCCATCATGTAAACAGAGAAGCATTCTATTTTTGCTGTGATGTCATTTCTTTTCCATATAATACCTAGCATATAATATAATGTAATATCATAACATAACTTCCTGACAGGCTTCCTGGAAGGATAACTGCTGGAAAGCTCAAGTGAAAGAAAAGTAGGGATGTAGGGAGAAGTGAAAAGGGGATAGCATTAAATTTGAGAGGCTAAAAGGGTTAAAGTAATAAAGAAACTTATTAAGAGGACTAGCACTTACAATTCTAGAACTGGGAGGAATTTTGCTATTATTTATTCTACTTATGGTTGGATTACATCCTCTAGAGAAACACGATTTTTCTAAGTAGTGTATCAGGCAGAGCTTAGATTAGAATTTAGACTCCAGATTTCACGTCTTGTATAACACACAGCACACAAGCAGGAAGTTCAAGACCATGTAATTAGTGTGGACTCCTCCTTATCACAGTCAATGAATGGCCTGGGGCACAAGTCCTTAAAATAGCCCTCTCACCTCTGCGATTGTGGGTGAATGCCAGGAAGGATGATTTGTACCGAGGACAGTCCTACATAGTATTGGTTTAACTCATCATTTTAGTGATTTTGTCCTGAAATTAGTCAGAAATACCAAATATATACCCATTTATACCCTGTAATGAGTAAGCGGATTAAGACAGATGGCAGAGCTAAAGAGGAATGTGCTTTCCCTCACTGTTCACTTATTTATGATCTTACTGAATTCTGGGAAAAGAATTCAAGCAGAATATATACTTGATTATTGTAAGCTGATTCCTCAACTCATTCAACAAATATTTATTGAATGCTTACTATGTACCGGGCGTGGAAATATAAAATATTCCCATGAATATGACATCAGGTGATCATAGTGACCTATTACACAAACAACGGTTCTTTGAAAAGTGAAAGTTAAAAACATATAGTATTCATTTGGCTAAATAGTTAGAGATCACGTCCTCATCTATACAATTTAATAGATGACGGGAGTGCTTCCAACTCATAAACATATTCC
Organism: Dolichotis patagonum; assembly: GCA_004027295.1. Lineage (NCBI taxonomy): Eukaryota > Metazoa > Chordata > Mammalia > Rodentia > Caviidae > Dolichotis > Dolichotis patagonum. Next base: position 12,988 of record PVJX010001748.1, read on the forward strand.
TAGAGGGCATACCAATAAGAAGAAATTGTTCTGTTTTGTTGCCATGGGTAACTATGATGGAAACTAAACTATTCCTTAATAAAATATAATTTTGTCATTGTATTTAAATAAATAAATTAGTATAATCTGATATTCTAATGCAAACACTTGGTAGAGAAACCCAATTCTGCTGCAAATTTTCAGAATGTGTTAAAATTGATGTCAATGTCTCAGTAATTTCGCAGTTTAAAAAACAGTTAGAAATGTAATGACTACACTACACTTGATTAAAGCATTTACAGCTCTAATCAAAAACTGACAGCAAGATCAAAGATGTTAACTTAAATCTCTCCTCTAATTATGTTTAAAATGCCACACCTCAGGCCTGTCTCTCCTCTTCTTTTTCAAACCAAATTCTGCTTAAGAAAGATCTAACACTTCTTAACAGTTCATTATCCAATAAAACTATTCAAAGCTTAAAAGCAATCTACACAATTAGTCAGGACCTCAGGGAGTCCACCGGTAGTCTTTATTACAGGACTTCATATTAAAACACCTTAATTATATTTGTCAAATGGATTTCATTAAAACCCATCGTCACTTTAATTTTCATATTTTGACAGTGCTGGCATAGGCATTATTACCACCTGCCAGGCTAGGAACTACAACAAAATTGTCAAATTCCTTCAAATCTTAAGCAGTTTCTTTTGTACCTGACTGATAGTTTTCCCTGTGTGGGGAAACGATCACAATTAGGAGAATTAAAATATCCCCACTCAAATTCTACTCTGAAGACATACATATTTCTTGCAGGTGTAGAGAAAACAAACTATATTCATGCCGGCTGCCAGGTGCACTTTGCAGAGAGGGTGATGCACATACTTCGCAGTGCATCTGAATAGCAAAGCCCAGACATCAAACAGAATGCACTATGATTCAATCACATCACAACCATCAAGACTTGAAAGCCAGGACATTTTTTTTTTACCTCCTATTCATTATACTGCCATATTTCATCAAATATACGGTGTTTCTGGCCATTCACTTGAGATTCAATTGTGTTTTCATTTGGCACTGCGACTTAGACTATTGAAATAGCAAATGGAAAAAATACATATATCCTTTTCTTTCTAGCTATTGCTATGTTCACTGTCAACAGTAATGTGATGTTTACAGCTTTTTTTTTTTTTAAATCAGCTGGTTATTCAACTTTAGGGAAATGAAGGTGGGTATACTAATAAGCAAAACATTTTTGTCTGTTTTTCTCTGGGTTTTCTAAGTCTTTGGTAATATATAATACAAAAATAATCCTCCTTCTACATTGAGTACATAACATTCTATTTTTTCAAATACTGAAGACAGAACAAGAATAGCAAAGATACAATTTTTTTTTAACCTAACTGACTTATAAGATACAACAAAGGAGAGAGGTTTCTGGCTTATGTCTAACACACTTCAGGGCTTTGTACAATGGTCTCAAGAGTAATAATCACCTTGCTTTATGAATACTTTAAGTCATAGTAAATGGTTTTGGATTATTTTCAATAGGGCTGAAATTTTAAAGATTTACTTACAAAATCATGAGACATTCAAAAACTATAATGATCACGGACTTGTATGTCTCAAAATTTGATATAATTGAAGTAGGACACATGCTCAGAGAATTACGTATAGGGAAGATGCATTTAAATACAGTCCTAATGTTACTGTTGCCTGGAAGCCTTTCATGATGTACTGTGATGATGACGTTTCTTTCTCCTTTAGACTTAGATCAATTCGTTATCTGTATGCTACTGTGGCACATATCTCCAGGCATGGTATTTTCCTCCTTGGGTCTAGGCGAGTACTTAGTACTGTGCACGCGATGTCTGCCTATTAGGGAATGACTGACTGAGCTCATACCTGTTTCCCATATTAGCTCCCATGTCACAGCCTCCATAGCAGGAAAAGTCTTACTAATCTCCCTGCACATGATGCTGCATACATGGCAGACATGTGGTGTTTGTGCACATACACACGAGTGTGGTACATTTATAAATGTGTACATATGTATGCTCATATTTTAAATTTTATGAATGCAAAATTTATTTTAAAAAGCTCCATAACTTATGAATCAGAAAATAAGAATCGTCAATTTCTTTTAAAATTTGCATTAAAATGTTACTTAATTTTGAAACCTCAAATCCTTCTCATTTGTCTCACCTTTCCCTCGCTGACCCTTTGGCGCCTGAGCCTGGGATGGCTAATAACTGATGGGACTGGTGGACTGGGGGTGCCAGAGGAACACAACCAGACATTTTTCAAGGAGTTCTTCAGCTGCAGGAAAGAATATTCCATTGCAACCAGTCAATAATTTATTTGATGCCATTATTATTAATAATCACAGAACACATGAATTTTCCTCATTAGGAAAAAAAAAGGAACAATCTACTAATTTAGCAATGTTCCTAGAGGGACACTTCAAAAATGAGGCCAGATGTGGTCTACATTCTGGAATATTTGAAGTTTATTTGATATAAATAGAGGCCTACAGAAACCCTGCTGACACAAAAGTCACAAAGCACATATAAGTTTATGAATACTGCATTTATTACATTTTAAATGCAATACATGTTAACTTAGTGTTCAAAGACTAGTTTTGGGTATTTGTGGAACTTTCTGCATTAACACTATGCTATCAATTTGTGCTCACAGCAACCTGGTTTTGAAGGTCATTCACAAAGCCTAGCATACTACATATCTTTTTGTTGCTCAGTTGTGTGTGAGCACAGGAGTTGGCTTACACAGTGAACATTTGACATGGTTTACACAATGGACTACACAGGGCCAAATGTGGTTTGTAAATGCAAGCACTTTAGACAGCATAAAAAATACAACTGGAAGTTTGGCTAATCTAGGGCTCTTATTGAAAACGGATAACTAGGGAATGGGGAAGGTGCATGTACCAAGGACCTTCAGGGATACTGAAGGTGATGGCTAGAGGACCATTTAAGATTGTCATTCTGCATGTGGGATTTTGGTAGGGTCCTTGACAATTGCTACTGGAATTTCAGCCTGGAATTATGTCCAAATTATTTGAACTGCTACTTCTGTTCCTTGCTCAGGTCATTTCCCCTCCTGAGCCCACACCGGCATGCACATCATCACCTGTCCTTTGCTATGTCTGCGGCAGTCCCTTCATATCTCCTAGTGTTTGAGCTCCAGTGCAGGTTCCCTCCGCGTTTTTGCGTTGGCCAAATAAGGAACACTGTGTGGTTATTCTGGTTTTTTTTTTCCTTATCAACAGCAAACTTGGTGTGTTGGAGGGGTAGGGTAGTAGGGAGGTAATGTGGGACATGAGGGATCACAGGAGCCTGCAGGAGGACTGGAAGGAGAATTGCAAAGGCTTTCGAAGTGCATGATCAGAGAGAAAGCCTGAAGTGCCCACTGACAGCTCAACAAGCCTGCTCAGATAGTGCTTTTTCCAACAGGAGAGAATTCGTGACTTCTGTGATCCACCCCTCCATCCTCCTTTTAGCATGATCACCTTGAGAAGAAGAAAAAAAAAACCCAAAAAACAAAATCAAACAAAAAAAACGATTATTCCTTTTCTGTAAAGCCACAAGACAACAAGAATATTTACTATACTTTTGAAGTTACATAAAAATGGCAAATCAGATTATGCTTGATTCCACTGTTAGCTAGACTGAGCCCTACTGCTTCACACTGAGTAATCTGGATGCTAACCACAGCACTTGTCAACGACATCTTCCTGGAGCCCAGTGAACGACACCACAATCTGCTTTTGGACTGAGCCATGTACTTTGTATTCAGACTGCCTTCAGGGCTACTCCTACTCTTTCCGACACAAGCGAACAAGAACATTCGTTCTCTCTAAATAAAACAACTGCCTAATTCACTAGTTGCCAAATGATAGCCCAACATAATGATGCTTTCCCTAAAGTTTTCTATTGGGAACCAACAATGGAACCCTTAACACAGTGCATGTCTGTAACACATCAGGTTCAAATTACTTACACGTGGGATAATCTGACTCACTTAAATATTTATCTATTGACTCTTTCTCTCTCTCTCTCTCTCCCCTCCTTTCTCTGGAGTATATGTGTGTATGTTTCTTTTTTCATGGAGTGTTGAGATCCTTCGATTCCCAAATGAGCTGGTTCACCCATTCTCCATTAGAAGTGGGGAGCAGAGAAGGGGAAGAAAGCCAGGGACAAGATTAAGTTTGGCTAGATTCAAGACTGACTGTTATGGTTTTGGACAAATTGGGTAGTTTTTGCTATTTTTTAAAACCCATATCCCATTCAGTCTCAAAACAGAATTTTGTGCTTCACAGGTAATGCTGGAATGGCACTGATAGATATTGCTATTTATAGGGATACTAATATGACACAGCTAGAATTGCTGTAGTATTTTTGCAATATAGATATGAAATAAATAGATCTCTATGTTGAATTTTAAATAAAAATATAAAAATAAAAACTACTTAGGAAGTAGTCTCATATTCTATGAACTAATACTTTGGGTAAAGAAAAACAATTTTAGCTCTGAATGATTACTCTTCAAAGTCCACCACAGAAAGAATGATTATTCCTAATTGCCAGGTGAAGAAAAGCAGCACAAAGGAGTTAAATTACTTTTCTACTGTCATAAGTGACTCACAGAATTATGAAAGGATATTATGTCTGCTGGTCTACTTTTTGGTCTTCAAGGCAGAAAACTTGCATAAACTACACAGCAAAACGACGCAGTTTCTGTAACTCCCACTCTAGCTGAAAGTCAATTAAGATTTCAAGCAAGCATTTATTTTAATAGTAAAATCAAACTGTTAATACTCAGCATATCTTCACATTTATGAAAATTCTCATACCCTATGCAGACCTTCTCAATGCCAGTAAGTTTCTTATATTTCAACATCAGTTCATAGGTAAGTGGAATCACTTTTGATCCTTCAGAAAGTTGGATAGGGGCTGGGGATTTAGTTCAGCAGTATAAGTGCCTGTCTGGCAAGCACAAGATCATGGGTTCAATACCTGGTAGCCCCCGCCCCAACAAAGAAATTAAGTTGGGTAGTATTGTCAGGTTGTTCTAGGGATCCTGAATCTTAAAACATCAAAAAGTCATAAAATATCAGTTCTTAAATATTTCAATGAATAATGCAGTATATTTATTAATTCTAAATTTCTTTAACAAGTCGGTCACAAAGCTTTTAGGTCTAAGTATGTCAAAATGATGATTTACATAAGGAGGGAAATACAAACATGTTCAAAGACCTACCCATTTGGAAATTTTGAAAACATTACTGTTATAGAATAACTATCCAATTAGTAATTGTCTATGTGATTCATCACAAGAATAAACATCAGGAAATCAAAGCCTTCTATAAGTCTAAAAACTCAGTATTTAAACAATATTTTGTTTTCTATAATCATGTCAACTTTGATTATGCATTTTATATTGTCAATGAAATTTGGTAATAAAAGAGGAAAGCCTTAATTGAAATGCTTGTAAAATCCTCTTAGAGAGTTTGTGTGAGTTGATTAATTAGGAGACTTTCACAGTTTTCATATTGATTGCCTTTGTGTTTCTGAACTTTCTGTTTGTTGCTCACGTGCACCGTAGAAGTAAGAAATCCTGGCTATAACAAGATGTAGGATTTCTCACACAGGTTTGTACTTTGATAAATTGAGTGTTTCCCCCTCCCTTTTGGAATGTAGCACTGTTCTTGCATTTTGTAGAAGAAATCAGATTTTAAATGCTGTTTTTGTCTCAATATCATAATTTCACCTGATGTTTTTAGGAGATAAAAATCTATCTCTAGTAAAGTTTTTATTTATTTTAATTTTTAATAAACAGTTAAAAACACCAATTTTACTACTTAGAAGCAGATGTTAACATTCTCAATTTTAGATTAGCATAGAAGAAAATATTAAATAAACAGGAATTTCCTGCCTACACTTGAGTGCTGAACTGTATTCGCGCTATTTTCCAATGCTCCTGAGAAAGAAAAAGATTTGAAATATGAGAGCTCAATGTATTTTATACTTAATAGTAAACAAGTATTTTCCTATAGTGTCACTAAAAAGGTATTGTGTAATTATTATTTAACAAGTCACATTTCAAAATGGTGAAAATAAATTTGGTTTTTGGTATTTTTGATTAGCCTTTCCTCTTTTGACTCAAAATGTAGGATATTATAAGACAACATAATGTTGCTGTAAGATAAACTAAATTTTTGGTTACCATTGTAAGATGGACTTACAAATTTCCTAGTTTGTTTGTTTAAGAATTTTCCTCCTATAGCAAGACAAGATCCTTCTCTCTTCTTTTGAACATTTCAGCATATTTGTCCAGCATTATTTTTTCATTCTCTTTTATCCCCGGGGCTCTCAATGTTTAAATAGCTCCCTCCCATGTAAAGCTTTGCACTGGTATCGATCAGCCTAGGCTAGAAGTTACTATGAGGCATTTTCAATAATCAGCCCAGTGGTTCAGAGAGCTTCTTGAATAAAACCCTTAGGTAAACAGCATAATGCACTGAGAACTCTGCCAGCAACCAGACCTCTTTGCAATCTCAAGGATTGCTACTAATGCTTCACCAAACAAAGAACTTAATTCTGATTTTAACAATGGAGGCTATGGGGTAATTCAAACAAATCCCACCTTTGATTCACATATGCAGAGACTATAAGGGGCTCCCCCCAAACATGCTTGAATAGCTGATTAATTCCAAAGCTCTGTGTGTTAAGTAAACCATGTTCACAGAACCCAAAAAGCAACTGTACATGAGGCAATTTTCTAGTATTACCACTTTACTCCTTAATCCTCCCATTCAGATTTAAGATTATTTTCTTAGATCTTTTAGGCCAATTATATTACCTAACTTTATTTAATATGTAACACGGAAATATATAATTATGCAGCTGTAATTTTACTTTACTTTTAATTTTATCTTTCCTTAAGAATTAAATACTAAGAAAAACACTTGACATAGCAGTCCTTACTCTGATTTCCTGCTCATATGCAGCAAGGAAGTCTTAAAAGAAGCACAGAAAAAAACAAATCTACATAAAAAGGAAAATAGCATTATGTCTAGTGCAGTGCAAGCCACAATGTTCACATCCTTCATGGGGGAAGAATAAACATCATAAAAGTAAACAGCATTTCAAAATAGATGACACCTATAATATCTGACGGTTTGAGAAAAAGAAAACAAGGCCAAATAAAAATTAGTCATAAACAATTTCTAATGTGTCTACTGAGACTCTTCAGGCAGGGAATGTAACTCAGGGATAGAGTTCTTGCCTGGCACGCACAAGTCCATGGGCTCCCTGCTCAGCACCACACACACACACACGCACGCATACGCGCACACGCATGCGCACGCACACACACACGCACACCAACTCCTTATACTGAAACTGTTCAAAAAGACTTTCAGGTCATTTTTTAAGTTAAATTAAACATATTTGTCTGCTTAAGGCCCTCCTGAGATATTGTGAGTAGACAGAGGCCTCTAAGTACTGGAAAAACAGAACAGTCTTCTGATAAATAAGAAACATGAAATATTTTTTCAGGTTTATGACCCCCCCATGCCAAATTCTCTATCCATGAGAGTAAATTTCAATGGCTTTATTTTATTGTTAGTTGGTTTGTTTTGCTTTGTAATGGTCATTTTTGTTTACATTGGGAGAAAAAATTAGACTTTAGCATTTAGTTACACCCTGTAGTAACATACCAAAGAATAAAAGACACTGCTACCATTGATGATGCTAATCTATTTGAAAAGGTGGAACTCTCCTCTCCACTTCCCCAATCCTAATACATTGCCCAATGGCAGAAAAATTAATGTTTGATTCCAATAGGTAAAAATATTAAGTAATATTAATTGCACTTGAGTATCCTTATATAAATTCCTGATATTAAGAAACATCAAATATATGAGTTGGTTAACCCAACATTCTTGATTTAGAAAATGCCCATATAGAAAGCCTTATTATATCAAGGAGAAATCTGTAGTGAAAAATACCTGACCAATGCCTTATCCCTCACGAATGAATCCACGCTCAGGGCCTATGATGAGCAAAGCACACCTCCTGCCCCTCGAGTCTTTCTCTCTTGCAGGGTCCCTTCCTTGTCTCATCCATCACTGCTTACAGTTTACTTTCTTACCTTGTGTTTCTTTCCTACATTTTCCAAGTTTCTTTTGAGATCCTAATTCATTGTAATGGTTTTGAAATATCATTTTAAAATATGCTTCACCTCTTAATCTATTCTAAGTATTACTACTTATTTCCTATTAAATGCTGGATATTTCATGTTGGTAGTCTCACCAGTCCCTTAAACTTAGCAGGTTCAAAATAAAAATCCTACCTGCTTCTTTGCATTAGTGAGGAGTGGGCAAATCAAGGAAGGACCTCTTGGAACTGAGGATTTCAGTTTATTTTGCATCTTCCCTTTTTGTTTCTCATTTTGAACCAGTCATCGAGTCTTCTCAAATCTCCCTTAGAAACAGCTCTTCTGTTTGTTCCATTCCTGCTATAGACACCCCTGACATGGAAGTCTCCTAACAGGTCTGCCTGCCTTCATTGTCTACAAGCACCACTATAGACCTTGATCACTTGACCTTCCTAACTCTTCCTGGACTGCCACCCTGGCTATGCTTACTAAGAACAACTCACGCTCTGAGCCAGCATTGAGAACCTTTCAGCATTTATACCTAAATGCTTTCAGGGTTCTCTTCTAACTCTCTGGTATACATACCACGCTCTAGTCTAGAGTTTCTCAACCTTGGTGCCTATGGATATTTTGGGCTGGATAATTGCCTATTGGGTGGAAGAGTCTGTCTTGTGTATCTAAATATTATTTGTAGCATTCCTGGCCTCTTCCAGTTAGGTGCCAGTACTTGGTCTTCTCCCCCAGATGTGACAATCAAAAATGTAGACACTATTAAATGTCTCTTGGCGGGGGGGCGGGGGCGTCAGCCTTGGCTGAGAACCAATTCTTTGGTTATATCGCACTTGGCCATCTCTAAGCCTCTCTCTACCAACATGATTCTCTGTCTGAATGCCTTTAACAGTCTCCGCGCCTTACAATCCTGCTCATCATTCCCTGTCCAGCTAGAACAACCACCATGAATTCTTTCACATTCTGTCTTGTTTCGACAGGTTTCACATGCATCAGAGCGAAAGCTGCTCGAAAGCAGGAACTGTGTCACCCTTTATTCCCCCAGGGAGACTACCAAGCTCGTAACATGAATGAAGGTATTTCCGGCCCTAGCTTTCTAAACTTTGCAGTTACAGGTAACAATACAGCAGTCACAACTGGGGAAAGTATCCTGAAGATACTTACCGCCTTAGCTCCTGCTGTGTTCGGTGCTCTGCTACCTGCCTAACTGAAAGGGTGAGGAAGACACAGAACAAACCTTTACCATTCCTTTGAGGGTTCACCCCTGTAAATAAGCAGTCCCACCGTGAAGGAGGCAAGGCGCTGCGGGCTGACGGCAAACTTTATGAAAAACAGACAAACGCAGTGTGAGAAAGCTTAAATGCCTTTTGGAACATGGCAGGGATATAAAAGTCACAGGAAAGTTTACAATAAAGAAAAGAATGTGGAACAGTGAGAGTCAGAAAAAAAAAGATAATTACATAAAGAATTTTAAACAGCCTGTCTACTAGAGATGTTGAGTGACAAAGACAAACAGCTTGCCAAGCTACTTGGTTCCAAGGGCATAAATCTGAAAAAGTGGCAACTCTTTAAAAATGTCAGAACACATTTAACCTTTAACAGAGAGAAAACATGAGATCTGTGTTTGTGTTGTGTGTGTGTAGTTACCGGAAGGGAACAGTATGATATTGATAAACTTTGGAGAAAGGAACCATCTGTATTATTAAGTGACTTAGAACTTGAGGCACAATCCAAAGCAAGAATTAAATAGCCAGTGTAGTACAGTCAACGCCATACAAGGGGTGCCTTCAGGGCAACACACACTGCTGCTAGAGCACGGACCAAAACAGGGACAATCAAGATCTCAAAAGCCATGAGTCACCCAGAGGGTCTCTGTAGGACCAGCCTAGTTTCTCACCCTTGAACTGAAAAACGTTGCTACTCCACAAAGTCAATTCCAAAGGCATAAGACATCGAAGCATTTTCTCATGGAATAAAGACTGAGGGAAAATAACATCTGAGTAACAAAAATAAGCATGCAACAAAAACTTTTTAAGTGGCCAATCTTTCATAATTACTTCCAATAAAAGAAGAAAAAAAGAGTGCACAGTCTGCCATTCTGGAGAAAAAGTATCTGGATATACTACTAAAAAATGAAGCCTGCAAGAACTTTTATTTTCTAATTCTGAGTTAACTGATTCTTTGTTAAATGACGGCATATTCTGGAGTGAGTTCCACTCTTTTTTTTTTTTTTTGGCCTTGAGTCAATTTGATAATTCCTTTCAAATAATTTAATTGACTTAACTGCTAAGTGCAAGCTCTTATGCCCACAAAAATCAGTGAAAAATTGGAAGATCCATGAACAAGGTTAAAATGGCAGAGGCATTTACTGAAGTTTATTAAAGACTCCAAGTAACTTTCTCAGTATACAATTATATGATCCCTTACTTCTCGGGATAGGGATCATAGTTTCTGGGGCACTGTTTTCTTTACCACGATTTCCCTCCACCCTTCTTTGACTTCCTTTTAGATTCCTTGAGCATCCTGTGTTGTTGTCACCCTTATGTTTTGTCTGCTGTTTCTTTTTGATGTTCAAAGATCAGTTATTCTTTCTTAGTGGGTGGCATGGGGCCCTACTTCGTAATCACACTGGCATAGGGTGAGCACAAATGACAATCGCTACCTTTCCAACATGCTTAAATACGCAAACAACTCTCATATATAAAATAGAGTATTCAGATGTTTCTTTATAGGCTTCTAATGAGTCTTAAAGCAGAGCTAATGAATAGGACATAGCACAGCGTCCAGCACACATGCACTGATCTTCTTTCTACTACATGAGGAATATATCCAGAACCTATTCCATCACCTGGATGATACTGAAGACTTGGAAAGTCATTGCCATCTTCATCAGATCTCCTTTTACAATAAATATTTCTCAGTGTCCTTTGACTATGTTAAAGCTCAGAGCTAATATAATCTATACATAGAAATAATTTTAAACATTCAATATAAAGTCCTAACTGCAATATAAAGAAAAATATTGAAAGTAATTTACAATAAAATAAGATGTATTTGACACTATTTGTAAATGTGCAGGTACCACGGATAGACACACTTATGTAGGCGCACGCTTATACCAAAATGCAACATCAATGTATATCTGATATTACAATCAATACACAAGCATCATAATAACAACTCAAATACTATAAGGGGCATTACCATGAACATTGTACTTGCTGAAGCTTCTGTTTGCTCTTCTTCACTCGTCCCTTCTGTTTAGGCTGTATACTAGTTCTGGCAATTGATGTGTTGTCAGAAATTAAGTGTCTTGTTTTGGGTCAACAGTTTGAAGAACTGGCGTGCAAACCCCACTTTACTCCTGCTTGAGGTGTCTGGCAACAATTCCCCACAGCAGAGTGTCTGTCAGTCTAGAACCCTGACACCTGAACAGAATCCTGTGCTCAGCGTAGGTGGATTTTTCACATAAACAAAGAATAAATGTTTGCAGTGGAAAGCCACAAGGATTTCCACCTTCATTGGTTACTGCAGTATAACCTTACCTATCTTTCAATGGCAAATAATTCTTGCAAAATATACCCCAAATTTGCAAAATCATTGTATACTTGGAAAAACTGATATATGTTAAAGTCATGCATAAATTCATAAGTTAAATAAATCAAACTCACATTTATAAATATCGTATTGTCTCCCTAGTGAAAAAATAATAAAAAACTGAGGGAGTAATAAGACCCAAAATGTACAATAGATCTTGTAATAATGAAATGGAAAGAATGTGATAAAAAGGAAAGAACAACTGGAATAGGGGAAAGGAGAAAAGGAAGAAAGGAAAAGATTATATGTATGTAGGTATACATATACAAATGTACGTATATGTATGTAAGATAGATAACTATACTACTAACCTTTGTTAGTTCATCAAAAGAACAGTTCGTGAACTACTTCTAAGATAACAATATGCAATATATTAGTGTTAATTTTTTACTATTTTTTTGAACTTCTATATTAGGTTATCCTTTTTTTCTGTTTTGCCTTTCAAAATAAAATAATGCTTTGTGTTCATATGGAAAACTAGGTTCAGATAATTATAAACAGGATATTCACATATATAAATGGCCAGCAGGACATTCGAGAGTCTTTGTAGGGCCAGGCACTTTACTTGCTGTGAGAAACTCTACAATACGTTTCAGGATGTCTATTGTCTTTGACTTATCACTGGGACAACCAAAATGCCCCATAAAGATTAAACCTTCTCCTAGAGAAGAATGCGACCCCATGAGAGCCACTACCCAGAGAAAGGATAAACGTGGATTTGGCTGCCTGAGTTGTACACTGTGTCCTTTCATAAATAAATGATTCATAGATTAGAGCATCTTAAAAGACTGAATTGCTCGGTAATAGATTGGGAAATGCTAGGTTAAGGAGAGTAAATTTTTGTACAAGCAGCATGAACCTCCAGAAGGGAAACACGGTATTCACATTTCCCTACACTTACTTGAGCAAGAAGGCCTGTTGTACTAGAGATTCCTGTAGAATTCACCTTCTGTAGAATATGCAATCTTCACATTTACAGAGGAGCAGATCAAGGCCCAAAGAAGGTAAGGGGTAAAATCACAGGTAGGCCGACTGCCCTCACTAAAAACCAATATTCTTAACCACAAAAGTAATGAAGTACTAATATAGGCCTCAATGTAGATGAATCCCAAAAGCATTATGCTGGACACAGAAGGTCTTAAATTATGTGAGTCTATTTACATCCAACAGGGTTTCCTTTGGGGATGATGAAATCTTTGGATCTAGAGGATGTGGAGCTACTCAACATTATGAAATATTAAATAGCACTGGCTTGCATGCTTTAAAATGATAAATTTCATGTGAATTTTGCTGCAATAAAAACAAGTAAGGTTTAAAAATTAACGTTCCACCAGGCATGGTGGCTCACGCCTGTAATCCCAGCACTTGGGAGGCTGAGGCAGGAGGATCGTTGCAAGTCTGAGACCAGCCTAGGCTACAAAGTGAGCTCAAGGCCAGCCTGAACTGCATAGAGAGACCCTGTCTCAAAAAGACCAAAATCAAAAAAAAAAAAAAAACCAATTTAACGTTCCTTTCTCTGAACTATACTCTTACCAACCTGAGTTCCCCAATATATCAATGAGAATAGCACAGTATTATTTTCTTTTCCTCTATGCTTTCTCACATTGTTGCTACAAAAGACATTTTATTACTTTTTATTTTCTGGTCATTGTGCAAGGACATAGATGCCACCAACCCACAATGAATAGAGTTTTGAGAGGATTGATTATAGACAATGTAGCTACCACAATTTTAAGTCTGTGTTCTGCTGAAACAATATGTCAAAGCACTAGAGTGAGACAAACACAGGTTCAAATCCTGACTCCACCACTTAATAGATATACCATTACACCAAGTAATTAAAATTATTTGAACTTTAAATTCTTTATGTGAAATCTGGAGTAGAAACACCCATAATATTGGGCCATTGAGGAAAGTAATTGCAGTGGTGTAGCTAGTAAAATAACTAGAACAAAACTTGATTCCATATTAGAAAAACCAAGCTTCAGTATCAACCAATTGTAATACTTTACTGGAAGCACATTGGTGGAACTAAAATTTCCTTCAGGGGCTAAAGAGGTGACTGAATGCCAGAAATTTTCGTTCTGAAGCTGAGGACACATTGGGCCCAAGGAAAAAATTTCAGAGTAAACACTTTCTTTGTTCGATGACTTCATGGGACACTCTGTTGTACTGTGCAGATCAGAAAGTGGGAGTGTTGGGCAGAATATATTATGCATATGCATGTGTTTATAAAATAACAAATTCTCCAGAAGGAAACTCCTACATAATCAAGTCTGTCAGAAGAAAGTCTCTCTGGAACCTTTATCTTTTGATCAACGGGGAACTAAGTGGGTATTTCAAGAAAAAACAAACACCTTTAGGCACAATTAATGTGCTTCTTTAATATACAACGGTCCTTTTCACCTCTATTCTCAGTTTTTACAGTATAAAACAGTATTTTGGAAAAACTATTTTAAAAATCATCTCCCTTTAAAAATATGCAGTAGGCACAAAATTGTGCCCTATGCCACAGGAGGACTTACGAATTTTATATCTTATGTTACACACACACACACACACACACTCCACCAAAAACTGTAAATATCAGCAAAGGAAAAACTTGTATAAATACTTTAATACTAGATTTATTGAGGCACCATGAGATGAATACAAGTTACCCTTGGCCTCAGAGTTATAAGAGATGCTCACAGTGGTGGTCATGAGCTTCCAGACATTTATTAGTATGGCGAACTGTTGAAGGGTGGATACATTTTTTTTGACAGTCTCTTTTTCTCTCTCTCATTCCATGTATGTGTGTGTGCTTGTGTGTACATATGCATATGGGTAGGATATGTTTGGTAGATTTGGCTTGTATGTGATTCACATCACATGGGATTTATCTGCATCTTAACCCACAAATTACCTATTTAAAATTTTAAGCCAAGTTACCAATTGGAATCCAAGGACTTAGCAAGCTTAATAATGTTGCTTAAGCCATTTTTAAAATTTGGAGTGAAAAGAATTTTTAAATTTTAAACTGCTACTGTACAATCTCATTTCTGAGTAACAATTGCTGCATTAAATAGCATTCATTTCTAAATCACAGGTTGTTTTCACTGGTCCATTAGGAACTTTGCAGGAACCCTAAGACTAGATCTGCTTTCCTAAGGGAGGCCTCGCTGCAGAGCGGGTCCTACTTTCTAAAGATGCTGTTTCCGCTTATTCTAAGATGGGGTAATCATAGATAAGCCTCCAGTTAAAAGTCAATTATCTGGGCTGGGGATTTGGCTCAGTGGCATAAGTGCCTGCCTAACGAGCGTGAGGTTGTGAGTTTGATCCCTGGTACCACACACACACACACACACACACACACAAAAAGGCAACTATCCTCCCATGAACTTTGTGATGGTGAACAGGAGGGACAGAAAAGAATAAAGAGATGAGAAACAGTGTCTGAGAAAATTTTTTTTATTTTCTGTGAAAATCCAAAGTTCCCTCAGAGGCCTGGTAATAATGAGTGCATTAAGAACTCTAGCACTCTGGCATACTTTCTCGTAAGAGGGAGGTCAATCTTGGATTCACATGCTCCCCATATAGGGTGGACAGCTACCCTGAAGCAGCCAGGTCTGTAGCCAGGCTGACAGTCACTGGGCAAATACCCAAGGACTCAGAGGGCTACACTGAAATTCCTGTCACTCCAGAAGCCATTCACTTGGCAAACAGTTTGCAAGATACAGGAGCACTCAGTTGACAATGTGGGAAAAGCATCCTACTGGGACATTCATCATAAAGTGAGGAGCGAGCAATTGCAAGGTGCTGTGAGAGAGTTAATGGGTCTATTCTCAGTGAGGGTTATGAGAAAGTCAGGTGAATCAAAGACAGTGAATAGATTGGGCTCAAGATGTAAACTACACATGGCACAAATATATCCATTGGGGAAAACAATAAACCAAGAAGCATATATTCCAAATGTCAATAGTAATCTCTAGGTAATAGGGGTTTATTTATATTTTACAACTAGAAAAACAATTTTAAATATGGAAAGCTTGCCTTTATAATAAAAAATATAGTTTGGATCAAATATTTTCAGAAAAAGAATAACACCAAGGCAATAGCACTAAAGACTAAATTGACCCAGACATTATAAAAATAAATGAACCTAAACCAGCTGCAATTCTATTAATGAGAACCAGTGTCTGAAAAGTTGGGCAAACTACTTTCAAAAGATGGAAAACAGTAAAATATGGTCTCTTTTGATAAAGAATTAGGATTCAGATGGCTCAACTTAACATTAAAACTAATTAAGTAAATCTTACCTTTACATGTAAAATAAATATTAAACCCTTGTATTACAAGGTCTGGTGCCTTTATATTTGAACAGTGACTGCATTTCACTGATTTGATCCAAATACTTAAAATAATCTCATTTTGCAACACAGCTGTAATATTAATCCTCAAATACCTAAATATGGAGTTTACGACACACAATTTTATTGCAGTATTTATAAATATAACATGTAAAGAAAAATATCTAGTAATATGTGAATGGTTATATTATGTTAAAGATATAGTATTAAATACTAAGAAGTCACTAAAAATGAATAATTTAGGCCCATACAGACATTGGAAATGTGTATATAAATAATATGTGACTTAAAAAAGCAAGGCACAGAACAGTATACATAATAAATGTTTATTTTGTGAAAAGAAAAAAGGGTAGTTTTGTATACATATTCTGGGAAGAACTTGGCTTCCTCTTCTGCAAGATATATGAAGGGCTCATTTACTGACTTCACTGTGGCTGCTGCCTAAATTCACCTCAGCGTTACCCTCACTACCACATCTAAAATAAATAATCCTGCAACTCTCTATCCTTTTATCCTACTTTAATTTCTTTCTAGTATGTAGCAGAACCACATTTTATACCAAATACTTACTGATTTACTGTCTATCACTATTTGAATGTTGGTTTCATGCAAATAGAGATCTCATCTGTTTGATCACTATTATTTTCTCAGTATGAGGTCTTGGTACATAGCAGAAGCTTAAAACCTTCATGAATGAACGAATAAACATAAATATCATATAAACACATATGTGCACACATGTATAGATATCTGCACACATAAATATATTACATACAGATAAAACACATATAGGGGAAAAATTTTAAAAGTATGTGCACCAATTGTTAGTAGTGGCTGTACCTGGGTAGTGGGAATGGGACAAATTGATGGCAGAGGAAAGGAAAAAGTCTTTTGCTTTTCATTTGATATACTTCTGTCAGAATTAAATAATTTTTAACAACAATGAATTATGGCATGATTAAACATTTTTTAAAAAGGACTACATAATTATTTAAAAATGTCAGGTGGTAACATTTAGCTTCACTATATTGATCAACTGAAGATATTTCAATCACTCTCATTACATTAGTTCTCAAAATTAAGTGTGTACAGATTACCCAACAGTTTATAAAAATATGGAATCTTGATATCTATTCCCAGAAATTCAGGGTAGGGATTGGGTAGACAGAAATAGCGTGCGTACACATGCGTGCGCGCACACACACACACACACACACACACAAATCACCCAAGGTGATTTTTTTTTAACCATCTGAGACGATATCTCAAGATACAGCTCTGACAGGGAAGACTGAATCAACACACATTTAATGAGGACCAATTATCTGCCAGGCAATTGCGGGTAATAAACATAAGATAAATTTAATTAATTGGCAATTAGTGGATGAATATTTCAGCCAGGTGCATTTGCAATTAATTTGTAAGTGGTTAAACACTGTAACAGTCAGAATAGAACAAAACACCTTGGAAGTGAAAAGTTATGATGCAGGTTTTGGGGTTCCATGTACATGAACTTTTAAATACTACCACACTTAATAAAATTATTATGTTACGCCTTCATCCATTTTTACGGGGGAAGAAATGCACAGTGTCTGGAAGCAACGGCCAGAGGACATCGCTGACGCATGTGAAGACAAATGAATGACTGGCTGGAAAACCTTCGTTTTAGCTGCATGTTTGTTCCTTCAGCAGGTCTCAGTTTTCCCCCGTTAGCAGCTGGAATTAGCTTTCAAATCTTTTCTGGCTCTAACAATCTATTTCTCACATAGAAACTTTCATAAGCTTTTCTTTTGCATTACAAGTGATACTTCTAATATGTTGTTTCCATATGTAATGGTGGCTGATGTATTTTTAACAGTCTTTCACACACAATTATGGGTGTAATCATAAAGGTTGCACACAAGCCAAACGTGTGCCCTTATCTTACTATAAAAAGTCCATTGTAATAAACAGTTTTAAGAGATTAAGTAAAAAAAAAAACTAATTCTGATTATTTGGTAGAAAAAGTCAGATACTGCTGACTCAGTTTTAAGATCACTATAGCAGTAAACTGGTGGTAAGAGCCTCTGCATTATTTTACTTACTTGAAGACTGTCTCTGAGACTTTTATCTTCATATACCATCTACAGTATTTTTCCTAATAAAAATTATTTTTAAAAAACTATAAAAATGAGAAAGTATTAAAAAAAAAAAACTTTCCCAGGAATCCTAGAAGTCTATAAGTAAAATGAATCATCATAGCTACATCACTACCCATGAAGATTAAAAGTAACATCTTGAGAACAAGGAGACACTACGTCTCATTTCATACAGTTCTTCCCTTCTTGTTTCATTCTAATCAGGGGGTTCAAACTGCCCTGCTGCCAGAATAATCCATATTTCATTTAGCGTGGCTCGTGATGGAGAGGAAGAAAATGAAAGAAACAGGATGCCTCAGGAGGATGACAAAGAACAAGATCACAAGGACAGTGACTGCTAATTAGTCACATGTTCACATGTTATAAATATGGGTAAATGCACTCGTCATTCAATTCCCAGCCCCTGAAGTTTGGATCCCAGGTGGAAGTGAAAATGTGTTTGTCACAACCGTGCTGGTCTCTTTTCTCCAAAGACATGGACAAATGAGAACCAAGGCTGAAAGCCTCTGCAGACCGATCCACTGCTGCGATGGTTTCACAGCTTGGCAGCAAAGGCTGCCTCTGACCAATGGAGCTCCCTCCTCCCCATGTAACTTGTTTATAATCAGATCTTAAAATCTTACACAAACTGTTCGCTTAGTGGAGACAATTTTCTACCCCTTATCCCCCAAACAATGCCTAGATTGTGAATCAAAAGGTGGGAACCCTTACCAAGAGGTTTTTCAACCTCTCCTGAAGCACTGAAGATTTTGTGCAAGTCAGAGGAATCCTACAGGAATGGATTATGAAACACCTCCAGGCTTGAGGAGTAAGTCCCAGTGCCTTTTGGGAAGCAGGATTCAATTTAAGCCCGTATCTCTTTTTCTAAGACTGTTGAGGAGAACATCCCCTGGCCACACAGGAGCCGGCCCTGTGGCTGTTTAAGACTACGACTGGATCCAAAGAGAGTTCTCAGCCAGCAGGCTGAGGGTAATGGAAAGTATCAAGCAGTCCAAAGGAAAAAGAAGATTCAGAGTATTCTGGCAAAAAAAGGAAAACAAAGAATTATTTTAATACTGTTTAGAAGAAAGCAAAATATATCTACACATTCAGTTTGACTTTTTGGGCTCCTCTAATAAAATGAGAACATGGTGTTTTTAGCTTTCTCTTAAAAGCCTCTCTAGCCTGTCTCTTTTCTGTTGGATTTACAATGCTAAAAAGCAAAATCCCAGAAACCTATTTCTGTTTACTTAAGAAGGATAAAATGTTACCCCCAAACAGAGGGGCCTTTTACACAGACTGGAAAACAAATGGTTTAAGAGCATTAAGATCTACATATCTCTCATGCCAGCACATTTAAAGTCATCAATCAAGCATAATCCTGAACATACGAGGTGCAAAAGTGCTAAAAAGGCCCCATTAAAACCCAAGCCTTTTCAGGTGTACCCCCAACCCTGAGAATTATATACATGGCAGAAAGAGCTCTAGTTTATACACACAATACCATTAGGAACAATTTATCATGTCTTTAAAAGTGATATATAGTACATTGTGAAATTGCTTATTAACTCCAGAAATAACAAACCCAGCTTGTCTAAAATGCACTTGAATACCCATAATTGGAATTTCGAAAACTTAAGTTAGAGCTCATTCTTATTTACATAGCTTAAATTTTCTATTAATCTACCTCCTCAGTTATGCTTAAAGATTTTTGAATTCACATTTTTAACCAGCATTAGAAATTACAAAAATTTTCACAAAAAGTTTCAAGGTGTTTGAAAGAGGTTTGCATTAACACACTTAGAAGAGCAAAGACTATGAGAAGAAATTTATTTTGGGTAAAAATATTCATAGGAACTTATCATCTTATTTTTTAAATCTTATTTTCTTTTCAAATATAGCTGGTCTACACTTATTTTTTAATTTTTTTCTTAGTTCATTAAAAGAAATACGTATGTGACTGTTAACAGCCCTGAATCTTCAATAGAATTTCATTATGCTTTTTTTCAGATACTGTTTATGCTATTAATGTAAAATTTCATACATAAAAATAGTACTCTTGGTTTCCAGTTTTATGAAAGCTAAAAACTGAAAAAGTAAAGTGCAGATGCTGAGAAAGTATGCATAGGACTTGCTGGGTGGGGTGTGCCACCACATGTTCAAATTTGTAAAAACAACTATATTCTGAAGTCCCTTTCAGAAGCATAGAGCCTGGTTCCTGTTTGGTCTTTTTTTATTATTATTATTCAGTACCAGGGATCAAACTCACGACCACGCGCTTGCAAGGCAGGCACTTACGCTGCTGAGCTAAATCCCCAGCCCCTCCTGTTTGGCTTTTAATATACTGATTGGCTTACTGCATGGTACTGGTACATTTTTGAGCTCACATTTTCATGGGACAACTGTGTGTTGTGTTGTTAGCAAACTGACTACTTACATACAGAAAATATCATCTACTCTCTTAGCAAACTTCCCCAGCAGCATGATCAGAACAAGAGTTTGAAGAAGCACACAGGTCTCTTGATTGCCACTCCTGAGGAATATTCTCATTCATATATTGATTCAGCAAAACAGCATCAAGGCACACAATGAACACCACCAAGTGTACCCTGTATTTAATGCAAATATACTTCAACTGGTCAGTCCTATGTGGAACAGCATAAAACATAAAAGCTTCTACACAATTAACCATTAAGGATTTAGGGCTACGAGTCATGACTGGAACAAGCGAGGCATGTATCTGTATAAAAACAGGGCAATTAAAAACTTTAGTGAGATGCCAATTTAAAATAAAAAAACAGGCTGGGGACGTGGGCCCATTGGCTTCAATCCCTGTTACTATAAGGAGGGAGGAATGGGTAGAGGGAGGAAGAAGAGGGGTAGGGGGTGAGAAGGAGTGGAAGGAGGAAGAAGAGGAGTAGGAGAGTCAGATCCCAGAGCCAGAGCTCAGAGACAAAGTCAGGTAAGATGGATATATTGATGCTAAGTGGAATGATATGCATGGACCTAAGAGGTAGCACACCATGATGGAATGGGTCCTTAAGTTCTTAGTAGAATTTGGGAACAAATTTTGACTCATGTCTTGGTCTAAGAACTGGGGAAAGTTTAATAAATTTCAAGTCTCATCTAAAAAATAGACAATAATGTCAATTTCATAAGGATGTTAAGGGAACTATGAGAAATGTATGCAAAAACTGCTTAAGAAGTGTGTCTTAATCCAATGTTTTATTCAGTTTGTTTTGTGAGATGTTAATAAGATGAACAGGATTTGTGACAAAATACATTTGGGCATGTCTTTGATGTACATAATTTAAAAGGAGTTCTCAGAACCATTACTAAACAAATGGATATTCTGATTTTAAGGGAGGGTGTGGCATGCAGCTACACATGGATACTTAACCAGGCCTTCTGATGGTAGAACACCTTCTTCCGCAGGGAAACACACTTGAGAAAACAGTGCTATGAGTTACTAAATGTGCATCTACTTAGAGACTATCAGTGAATTTTAGAAAAGCTGGCAGGAATTGAAAATTACTAAAATAAGAAAAGAGAATAGGTCATTTTCCAATAAAGTTCATCTTCGTTCAACAAACAGCAACCAATAAGATCCCTAAAGACTCTGTCTAGAGGACTGGGAAAACCTACAGTGTCCTACATATAATCAAGTTCTGCCCTACAGACCAAGGCTCCTGCCACTGGCACTGGCCCAATGCATCTCACTGCCCTTTTTTACTCCTCACTCTATTTCATAGGTGCTTCACAATCCCCAGCTCTCACTTTTCCTAACTATCTCTGAATTCTCCAGTGTCTTGGCCAGGGCCTAAAATTCCTATTGAATCCAATTCTCCCTTTCTATTGGCTGTAAGTAATTTGTACCTCTGTTGGGGCTGACATCCCAGCAAGCAAACTATTCTTTTATTGTAATCGTCACTAAACTGCAAATCCCTAGGGACCAAGGATGTGTTTCTCCTCCTTGTATCTCCATGGTGCCTCATACCACGTATTGTACATAAATGAGGAATAAAATGCTTGTTGGATCAAATAGCTTCAATGATCAGTAATGATAATACCACAGAATCACAGATTATAGCTTAATAATGAAAAGCAAATTCTATTAAAGTCCAATAACGATTAAACAAGGAGAACAACATGCACTGTTAATATTACATGAAATTACTCACCAGGCCTAAACACATAATGTGCTTTTACCTATCACAGAGATTTCCACCCCGTTGCCAGAATTACTTTAGCGGTGAGTTTTAAAAGTCCTGGGAACACTTCCAGATAACTTTTGAACCATTTCAAAAGTAGAAACCAATCTAGAGGGTCAAGACCTTCCCCACATATTCTGTGTCCCATGTAACTATGTCCTTCCCTAGGTGGAGCCTCCTCCTTTTTCACCTCTAACTTCTACCCATCCTGCTACTCACTAGTTGGCAAATCAATTCGTTCCTTTGTTAAGGAAAAAGGGTGGAAAGATGCATGTACATTTTATCCCAAGCTCTCCTCATAAGGAAGGAAGTTAATTAAAGTCTCATCTAACAGGCATTCTTCCCCCAGCTGTGTCTAGTCATGAGCAGAATGATGATTATATACATGTGGGACAAACATTAAAGCAAAAAGCTCTGTAATAATTAGGAATGGTTTGGAAATAAGAAACACACATAGTCTCTATATTATGCAGCGATGACATTAAAGAAGCACCCCAGCCCTGGAGCTTGGGGACTTCCAAGGTAGAAGCAGTGAGTGGTTCAAAGAAGGACAGTTGGGAAGGCAGTACAGCTACTAAAATGTGACTGTAAGATCGCTGAACACAGGAGCCCACGTTTTCTAACCACGGCAAGCTGTATGTGTTTGCACACACAGGCACTTGCGTTAGAAGACTGTCATATTATTATTAGGTCTCTCCTAGTTCCATGTACTTAGTCCCAGTAAGATCCTTTCCACTGCTTCTCCCCAAAGAATCATTTCATTCCAGACGCAGTGGATTGGCTCAGGCTGTGAATACACTTACCCTTCAATCATGGGAGTCAGTTGGAGAAAATTACCTGTAGGACAATTCTCTGAGCCCAGTGAACTGTGCAAGTGCCTATTAGTTTAAAAATACAATGTGTTTATTAATATGCCAGGCATTATTACAGAGGATGGACTTACCTTTCCTTACAGATTTTTCCAGACATTTTCTTGTTATATGACAGCTAATTAATATTTGGTTCATTTTCCTGATGGTGTGCGCTGACACTTGTATAATCTGGTAGACTTTTTTTTTTCTTGTCTTTTTGAGACAGGGCCTCGCTATGCAGTTCAGGCTGGACTGAAGCTCACTCAGTAGCTCAGTCTGGGCTTGAACTTGTAACGATCCTCCTGCCTCAGCCTCCCGAGTGCTGGGATTACAGGCATGCATCACCACGCCCAGCTCACTTGTATAATTTCAGTATATTTCCTCTAACCCATCTTTCCAGCCTTATTTCCTCTCAGCTAGCCTAGCAGAGCAATTTTCATTTGCCCATGATGCTTCCTGCTCCTTGCTATTCACCTTGACTGCCCAAGAATATTCAGCTAAGACATACTCAAGAAATTCCAAGCTCAGGGCCCTCACTAAATACAGT
This sequence comes from Dolichotis patagonum, assembly GCA_004027295.1. NCBI lineage: Eukaryota > Metazoa > Chordata > Mammalia > Rodentia > Caviidae > Dolichotis > Dolichotis patagonum. Next base: position 36,826 of record PVJX010001748.1, read on the forward strand.
ATGCATATTCCTGCTTTGCCAATATTTTAAGTTTCTGTTAAAAGATTATCTTATTCACAAAGTCTCTTCGAAGACCCATTCTTTTTCTCTGGACCAAAATTTGTCTTTCCTATGGTCGATGTCACCTTTTGACATTTACAACTTATAAATGTTAAGATAAGTATGTGACTCCTGAGCTTTTATGATATTTGAATGCTGGGCCACTGCTGCTATCCTGGCTCTCAGTGAGTTGCCTGATAATGATAGGGGCGCTGAGTTCAATACTATTTGTCTCATTTGAGTTTTGCTGTGCTACAAAGTACTGCTGTTACCGCCACGTGACAGATAGGAAATCAAGGTTCAGAGAAATTGTTCATGATCATTGCTGGTAAGCAGGAGAGTTAGGTCTTGTATATCTCTTGTTATATTAACTCTCAGGTAGCTGATAGCCACCTACCTTAAAATGTTTCACTTTTTGCCCATTATTAGTAATGCAAGTGGTTTTCGTAAACTTTTTGAATTCAGATAATTTAATTTTTATTTTTGATTACATTTGACATTTTACCATGTATATATAACAAAGGTCAAAGTTAGGAGTATCTGTATTCAAATTACAAGTCTTTAGAACATAATAACTCTAATCACTTGCCTCATAATTTAACGAAGTAAAATATAGTAAGATTTTAATTCCTTTATTTATAATCACCTCTCCCCTCAAGTTACATATTGGTGTTAATTATCATTATGTTTATTTATTTACTTATTTAACAACACTTGAAATCTAATTCAGGGTCTAGCAATAGAGGCACCTCTAGCCCTTATTATTATTTTTAAGCAACATTATAACTCATAATAATTGCTAAGATTTTATTTAGATTCAGTTTTTTTGTTTACTTTTCATTCTTGAATCTTAGATTTCACTTCTAGAGTAATTTCTCCCCTTTCTGAAGTACAGATTTTGAAAAGTTTCTTTGGAGAAAAAAAAAAATCACTACTAATGGCAATCTCTTAAATTTATCTGTTGTGTATAGGCTGGCAGGTATTTTCTCTTAAATCCTGAAGACATTCTACCTTTTGTCTTCTTGAGATGCCTACTTATAAACTGATTTATTGTTTGCTTGTAGGTAATGTGTCTTTTATTTCTTCCATCGATTGTATTTTTTACTTTATTTTTTTGATACCAGGAATTGAACTCAAGACTTTCCACTTGTCAGACAGGCATTCATGCCACTAAGCTATATTCCCAGACTGTGTCTTTTATTTCTGCTGGGTTTAGTTCTCATTGGCTTTGGTGTTCCACAGTTCCAAAAAAATGTGTCTTGATGTGAATTTGTTCAAGAACTATTTTTTGTGGCTAGTGTTGTACATTATCTGTGGATTTGCGTCTTTTGCTAGACTTGAACGATTCTCAGTGACTGCCTTTTAAAATACAGCTCCTCTAATTTTACCTTCTGGGACTCCAAGTAATACCTTTTTGGTCTTGTCATTCTGTTCCACATGTCTCAGTACTTCTTTCATGCTTTCAATCTAAGTTTCTTTGAGCTGAATTCTGTGTAATTTATTGACAACAATTTTCTTATTTGCTAATTGACATTTCAGCTTGCTTATTTATTTTTTTACTTTTTTAACTACTGCCTTCAAACCTGTTCATCCTAGCCAGGTGTGGTGGTGCATGGCTGTAATGCTAGTACTGACGCTGAGGCAAGACGGTTGCTATGAGTTTGACGCCAGCCTGAGCTGCACAGTGAGCTGAAGGCCAGCCAGGTCTATACAGTGATACCCTGTTTCAAAATCAAAAACAAAAAAACCCCATTAAGGTCATTTTAATAGTGTATTGCTTGGCCATTTGGCTGTTTCGTCTTTATTTTCCACATATTATATATATATATATTCCTGTTTTATATCCTAGGTTGATAACTCCAACATCTGAAAATTTTTGTTAGTAAAAACCTGTTTGAGGTTTGAGTTGGTTCCAATTTATGGTAATTTTCTTTCTGTGGATGTTTGGAAAATTTTTTTTTTAATTTAGAGAAAAAAAGAAAAACAGAAAAAAGGGTAGAAATAATACAGAATTTCAAAAAAATAACAGTAAGAAATCACTAGCTGATAAATTACATATTGTTATCTTAGAAGTAGATGTTCAAGTTACAAAATCAAAGCATAAGCTCGAATTTGGTTGAAAGTAACCTGTGGGAATGTAGAGAGTCTAATTTAGGGATGCTTTCTCTCAGAAAAAAAAAACACTGGTTTAATTTTTCTGGAACGCAATAGGACTATTTCAGCCCTTTTCGTGATAGTGGCCGAACTGAAGTTTTAACTTCAGTTATGTTATTTGATGTGTGTATGTGCCCGCATGACATGCATGTTCATGTGTGTATGTGTATGCTCATGTGCTCACATGCAAGTACACATGCACTCCAGTATTTCAGTATCCTAACTGCAGTGCTGGTGGTTGCATTTTGTCCCAGACACGTGGGGTTGTGTTAGTTAGCTGTAGCTCACTGTTCTCTATTCTGGTTTTAGTTGTTTTCTTCTTTTTTATTCATGGAGATTTTCCAATGAAAAGCCTTCAGTGTATCAAACAACATGTTTTAATATCTAGTTGTGACACTCATCTTTTTTTGTAGCCTTTATTTGTCTCCCTAGTTTGAAACGTCCAAGATTTGAGTTTTAAATAAAATTACTGCCATTAGTTTCATTGTTTTCTAGAGGCTTGCATTTTATTTTTATTTACAATCTACACTAGACTGGAAAACCCTCCAACAGACTGGTTAGCAGTGTTTCCCACTGGAGGCACCAGTAGCATTTTAGGCAGGACTGTCCCTTGTCGTATGGGGCTATTCCAAACACTGGGAGACATTTAACATCCTCAGCTTCTACCTGCTACAGTTAGCTAATTGGCACAATTAAAACCTAGGTGAAAATGCTGATGTTTACGCCTCTCATTTTTCAGAAGGAAATGTCTTTCCTTAAGATAAAGTGCAAAACCCAGATACGAGCCATGAAGAGGCTCGGTGTGACCCGGCTCCATCCCTACCCGTGTCGCACACACCATGCTTCAGCCATAGCAGCCCTCGGCTCAGGGGCATACTGTACTCCCTGCTGCTCCCAGAGCCTTTGAGTTTGGCTCCTTCTGCACAGAGGACTATTCCCACTCCCCTAGCCTTCTGCAATCTCCATGCTTACTAAACGCTTACTCATTTTTCAGATCACACAGAAACTGTCACTTATTTAGAAACACTTCTCTGAACCCCAGATTAGGATCAAGATACACGCTATACACTATAACAGACAGTCACTTGAATTCCTGTCAATTCATTTATATGACTTAAAATGCATATATTTCATCGGTTATTTCTACCACCAGGCTGTAAAGACCATGAGAGGTAAGGATGTTTGCTTTCCTTGTTTACTTACCATTGACTTGGTTATACCTAACAAGTAAGTGTTAGCCATCTAAAAGCCATTCACAATTATATGCTAAATTAATCGACCTAAATAGGCACTGATGCTATGACACACTCAAATTAGAAGGGATGCACTCTCTGGGAAAAGTTAAAGTGTAAACTCCCTTTACAATATTCATCAGGACCTGGGGTGCAAAAATAAATACAAAATATTATTTTATATAGACTCTCTGTGGCCATTTCAAATGGAAATCTCAATGTATAGTATCTCACATAAGCTATGCCCTTGTTAAACTACTGTGAGAGTTGGCTTTTGCAAACAGTATTTCATTCCAGTTGTTCAATAACTTCACATTTAATGCTCATATATATCCCCCAGAAAGCCAATATTATGGGCTGCTACACCATCATACTGAAAACCCTTAACCTATTACCAATATGAACTTTGGATCATTATAGATTTTTAAGTTTTTCAGCTAATAATTTTAATAACAATCCATTTGCCCCATATTTTGGAACCTGAATTCCATTATCTGTATACAACACTCGCTTCCTTGGATTGATCCATCAATATGATTCTATTTAAAAGCTACATACCCATGCTGGTGGTGTGCTTATGAAGAAGAAAAACCCACCTATAGACTTTTGGCCCCCATTCTCACCCGTGAAACCGACCTTGCTTTCTGGAGAGAACCCTGCTGCTGCAAAAACCTTGCGGGACTTTCATTGTTACTATTTCTTTCATGTTGTGCTTTGTGACCAACAGCCAACAACAACCTCTCGGGTTAAGTGGACTTCATACAATGACCAGGCCCATCAAGTCTCTGTAAGTCTTTCGGTATCCCTAACTGTCTCAATAACTAGCTGTCCATGAGTGGACACAGCAGCGCTTTTGGGTCTGTGATAGGTATCAGGATAAAGGAAAGAACATTTGCCTCAAAGCTGCTTCACTGCTTTTTTTCTTTTTTTAGGTTTTCTTTTAAACAATAATTTCTCATAAAAGACTAAATTGGCCAGCCAACTACCCTGCATGAAGAAGCCACGGGTGGTCTTTTTGTTTTTCCACAAACTTATGTTAGACCACAAAATAGGGAAGTACAATAGTGGAGCAGAATAGTGAAGCAAAGCAGTGCTGTCTGTACTCCTTGCTTCCCCTCTGCTGCAGTTAAGTTTCTTCTTCTTAAAAAGAGAAAATGACCACCACCACCTCCCGTGGCCAGGGTGGGGTCACCACGAGGTTGGGAAGAAGAGAGAAGGCTGAACACCTGTGCTTCTAAACTCTCAAAAGGCCTAAAGGAAAACTTCCCTCAGCCTCAAGACCACGCTTGGCATATGTACAAAATATCAGTGAGAGCTGCTTATAATTCCAGGCTTTAAATAACAAACTCATGTGTGAACACATATGAGCACATCTGAGCATATTTCCATGAGCAGAGTCAACGCACTGGAACCTACATGAGTTATTTCCTCAAGAAGTGTTTCTGTTTATGTAAAGTTAAAATACCATGAATATACTTTCACCAAATGATACATCAGTATCAGGAGAGAGTCGAATGAGAAAAACGGAAGAGGAATAAAACAAGAACAACAAAAAATGGTTAACAGGAGGCTGTTTTGTTCCCTAAGTACAACAATATGAGCTTAATTGAGGCTGACGCATGACAGACTCGCGTGTACAGTATCGCCCGGCTCCGACTGAAGCTGCTGACAGAGGGTAAACGGTGCAGGCAGCCGGGCCTGCCCTGGCCTGGCACGGCCACGAGGTGCACTGCGCCTGTCAGGAGATGGCATGGGGGCTAATGAAGGGCAGCCCTTGTTTTTAAAATTCTTCTCACTTAGTTTTGGATCAGACTACACCATGAAGCCTTCTCAACCTCTTAGTGCTCAGTGAAGGCTATGTGACACTTATTTAAAAATTAATGCATTCTAATCAATTTAAAGTTAGACAGTAAAGACTGCATAAAAAGGGAGACAAAGAGAAAGCCAGGAGGAGGTGAAAAAAGAAGACACAATGAGCTCTGTGGATACAGAGGAAGGTGGAAGACACAAGAGATACGGCAGAAGGACCAACATGTTTTCCCACATCTTCAGAGAAGTAATTTATAAAGACAGCAAGACCAGTGTATGAATCCAACATACACACAAACCTATTTAGTGCAAATGCTCCCAATCGTATGAAAATTAGAGGAACCAAAGTATGCAAAGACAAACGCAGAAGGAAAATTTAACATTTGTAAAAAATGCATACTTGAAGCTTTTAAAAAGATTAATAATCCTGTATCCCTCACCCAAAGCAACTGCAAGACTACTGTGTGTCCTATTATTAAAACATTTTATTTCTCTAATGTGCATATTCTTTCAAAATGACTGAATATGTATACTGCATATGTGTTTTTCTAGACAGAAACTACAATGCTTATTTGGCTTATTGAATAAGTATTAAGAAAAACTGTCATTGTATATAAAATATAAAGAAGAAAATCCATTTCCTGCCTCATGTTTGTGAAGTATTTAGCTTAGATACAAAATACATGACAAAAACTTATAACTGACTAGGTGTCCAAACATAGTTATAAGTATATCCCATCTATCTTATTTCTTTCTACTGGCTCCAGAGAAAGTGCTACCTTGCAAGTTTATAAGTTTTAGGTACATGAAAATCATACTCATGAAATCCATTTTATTGGTTATTATCTACCACAGGTTTTGTTTAAAAGTATAATTAGTAAAATTGAGGAAGAAGCCGGGCATGGTTGTGCACACCTATAATCCCAGCACTTGGGAGGCTAAAGCAGGAGAATCTTTGTAAATTTGAGACCAGCCTGGGCTACAAAATGAGCTTAAGGCCAGCTCGAACTGCAGAGCGAGACCCTGTCTCAGAAAGACAAATAAACAAAAAACAAAGAAGGAAGAAATCACTCTGTGGTATAAAAGACCAAATTTATAACGTGAAAACTATAATTAAAATGAGACTGATCACTACACAGTCTCCATTTCCATTAATTTAAACTAACACCAGACACACCTTTCCAGACCATCCAGGGACAAAATCTCTGACAAATTAGGTCTCTGATACTAGAATGTGAAAAACAACCAAATTTTCTAAGCACATGAAAATTCTGATACCTTCAAACATAAAATCGTTTTTCTGCTTTAAAGAATTTGAGAATTCATACATTGGCATCTAAAGAAAATAATACTTTAATGACTACCTGTCTCTACAAAGATGACCATTTGTCAATTTTAGTCAGCATAAGTTACTTTTTTTTTGGTTTCTAGATTGGCTTCTGTATTCCCAAGATATTAAAAGTAGTTAAAACTAATCTTTTTTTTTTAATCGGTGCCGGGGATCGAACTCACGACCACACACTTGCAGGGCAGGTGCTTATGCCGCTGAGCTAAATCCCCAGCCCAGATATTAAAAGTAAAAATATTTTGTGATGACATCATCTTGCCTACTTCTAAGTAATTCAAAACATTTTCCATCAAATCTCATATTCATTCTTACAATGTATATTGAGAAAGGTCACAGACAAACAGATTCCATACTAATGACCAGGAAACGTTGCTAAATTACCAGAGTGCTTTCCAGGAATGTATGTAATAGAAGCTTGGGCAGTCCATCATGAAAACGACCAAGAATAACAGACAGCAGACAATGAAGCCTAGCCGACATACATCCTATTCTGGTCTACTTACACGTAAAAAGAGAAGAGATCTTACTTGTAAGTTACTCCTAAAAACCACTGGACTTCAGCCGAAGCAAGGAACACTACTCCATTATTGTTTCTTGTTGAAGATTAGTATTTGTCAACGTCATCATGCTGAGACAACTCCCATTACAAATACCTAGGATTTAAAACAGCTCTAGTGTAAGGAAATTTAAGGGCCAAGTGAAAACAGCCTCAGCTTAACAACCATTGACATTTTCATTTTATTTGTTGGACAGCCCAAATCATATAGATATATGTTGAAATAGTATAGATAATAGTAATATAGATATATTTTTTAAAAATAAAAATTCTTAAATAGGTGTTTTTGTCACAAGTGCTAGGTGGTAAGTATGAAAACAAAAGAAATACCAGATATTTATTTATTTTTTGATCAACATTTTAGTAATTAAATATGAAATTAGAGTCAATTATTAAAAAGAAATTTGGGCAGTATTAAATACTCAGACTGGATGACTTAAAAAATCCCTTCGAAATCAAGGATTCTTTAACATCATGGCACATTTCACTTGGTGTTTTGTTTGGGAAATGCCTCTGAGAGGAAAACAAGATTGTGCGATTGAGAGGATTGTTAATCCAGGAGGTTTTTACCTGGAGTGTCCACAGCTCATCACTGGCCCTTTTACAGCTCTTCAAAATGCTGCTAGGGCTGCCCGTGTTTTCCACAGGCTTGGTCATCACGTATCCCTAAGCAGTGGACCTTGGAAAGAATAATAACTAGAAAAATATGGAATTTTCATGATTCACCCAGAATACTACAGATTAACTCAGTAAGACCAGTTAAATGTACCTTATCTAAAACTGATGCTGCATGTCTAAAGTGTTACCCCCCAAAAATAATGAATGTTTTAAGTAACAAATTTATTATAGCAATCCTCACCTTTGAATACACTTATCCTATTGTCCTTGCCAATTTCTAAAGCAGTTCTGTAAGTTCTTTTTGTCAATGTTTTTAGCTGCACTGTTATGGCTCCTTCAATGTCCTGAATCCATTCAAAGCATTTACTTTTCATAGTCATTTTGACTTTGAGGATGAGCCAGGACTTGCATGGTGCCAGAGCTGGTGGACAAGGTGGAAGAAGACACACTGTAATGTTTTTATTTAATAGGAATTGCTGTAAATGTTTTGGATTGATTCAGGACATCAAGGCAGCTATGACCACGCGGCTAAAAACACTAACAAAAGAGGATTTCCAGAACTGCTTAAATAAGTAGTAACTGATGGAATAAGTGTATGAACTGAGGGTATTTTGAGGGGTAGTAATGGCAATGTGCCTTTTACTGTAGAAAGTTATTTATTTAAACATCTGTAGTTATTTTTGGGTCACACTTTGTATACATTAAGCATCCAGTCCGGCACCACGCAGGGTTATCCATTTTTGTAAATTCAGCACCTGTGTGAAGAATTGGTTTTTGTTTTTCTTTTACTGTGTGTTTACCACACTTTCTCTGCAAATATTTAAAAGTCAGGGTGTAGTCTTTAAAAATGTCGGGAATAAATTGTCATTATTTTGTGAGAATAAGAGTACACTTCTCTATCCTTTTATAAGTGAGATTCAAAGTTCCATTCAGGGTAGAATAGTTTGCTTAAAGGCCATGGGGGCTGTACCCACAAGGCACTTTCCACATAGATTCGGAGAGGTTACTCTGTAAGTTACGCTGGTTCTCTCAAAAAAAACCCAGTGCAATTAATTCACCGGCATGGTTTTAGTTTTTAAAAACTGAAGAATGATGATGCAGGAGGGAAGGATACATACTTGCTAAATACTTTTTAAAATTTTATTATACTAAAGGTTTCAGAAGAAAGGCTTTAAGAGTCAGGATGTTAGCCAGGCACAGTGATTATAATGCCAATTACACAGGAAGATAAGGCAGGAAAATCTCAAGCTCAAGACCAGGTTGGGCAACTTAGTGAGACCCTGACAAAACATACAATGGACTGGTGATGTAGCTCAGTGGTATGTGCTTGTCTAGCATGCATGAGGCCCTGAGTTCAATTGCCCACTATTGGAAAAAAATTAGGATGTTTCTTAAAAAAGAAAATATGGCTTCTATAAGGACATGCAATTATTAAAATCTATCATATTGGTCATCTATCTATTCAACATTTGTCTGTCTACAATACTCAAAGTATTTGATTTGGGGAAAGGACTTTAAAACTAAAAACTAAAAATATGATTAAGTTATTCTTGTATTCATCATTACTATGAATATAATTATTTCTAAAAATGATTTTAACCTTCAAAAAGTTTTTGTGTATTTCTAATGATCTAGTAAAGCCAAGCTTATTTTCACTAATCATTTTAAATGTTTGTTCAATATTACTTACTTCTTTTGCTTCAAATGCTATTTTAATGAATTCTCCTTCAAAGACCAGAAACATATTTCATATATTTAGTAGGATTAAGCAGGACAGTGTAAGAGGAACCTCATAAAATGAATTTAAGTAATAATGAATTTAATAATGAATTTAAGTAATACTAAATATCCTTAGGACATAACCCATTCAGAAAAGAACATAATTTCTCAAAGAGAATTCTTTATACAGATTTTTTATTTTTATTTCTAACTTCATTTTTTGCAGGGGTAGAAGGGTGGTTGAGGTTTCATTATACTGACCTGGCTGGCCTTGAATTCCTGGGCTCCAGTGATTGTTCTGCTTCACGTAGTTGGAACTATAGGTATGTACCACCACACTCAGCTTCAACCTCATTTTTATAAGTGAATATTTTATTAAAATGATGTCTAAAGTACAAAAATTTTACAGAAGGTATATCTACAATGGAAAAAATGCTAATTAAAAGTTAAAGGAGTAAAAATGTATCTTGATTATGTAACACATTTCAAACAATGTGGAGAAAATAAAATAAGAAACAAGATGTGTTGAACATTTTATTTTCCTGACCAAGAAAGGTCAGATATAGTGCATCAGAATGCTGCATCTTAAGAAAATCATTATTTTAAATGCTGAGATTCCAATGAATAGAAGTTTTCAAATATTAAAATCTCTGTGGTAGACTGTGACTTCAGAATAACAAGAAAATGGCAGGCGCTTATTTTTCCATATATAAAAATGACACTTATTGTAAGGTCATTATATAAAAGGCCTATTTCCTCTTCATAAAATAAATAATTATACCGCTGATTCAACATATTTGTCAGTATGTCTACATGTGGTTTAAGTGGTTATTCAATGACCTAAATATAGAAAAGAACTAATACCTACAAACTTAAAAACTATGGTCCAAGTGGCCCATAGCTCTTATGTATCATTTTTCTTTGGCAAATCATTTACTCAGCCCCCTTGAGAGCTCTGTAAGTGTTCTATTTATACATGTACTTTTCTGATCCCATTTAAAGGACTGGCTGCACTTTGTTTTAAAAATTAAACAAATTAAACGGCGGCTATACACACACACACACACACACACACACACACACACACACACGTAGGTATGTGTAACTGTATTGTAAATGATGTGGAAGTCTTATCTAACCCTATTGGAATGATGCCTTCTTTAAGACATTCTAAGGGGGGTTAAAGTGAAAATTTTCAGACCAGGTACTTGCCTAGCCTGTGCAAAGCCTTTGGTTTGATCCCCAGGACCAAGAAAGGGAGAAGTGAAAGTTTTCAAAGGAAGAAACTATGGCATGAGTACTTATATTACAGAAAGGGCTCACTGTAGAGTTCTGGGGCAGTCAGCTTGCAAGCTGGCCCCAAGGATTCCATCCCTGGGTATATTAATACCCTTTGTAGTCCCCTCTCACACTGTATGAGGGTTGGTTTAATGAATCAAAAGAGTATTAGAGAAGTAACTACATGTCTAGAAATAGCTTAGTATAAGAAAAATGCCCAAAGAGTTACAAGAGGAAGAGGAAATATATAGAACCAGAGGTAAAATAATTGGCAATTACTGAGTTTATACAAGTTTCAAACTACTTGAAAGTCCTAAAGAACACTCAAAGACATGTCTGTGGGCTCGTGGCAGGTAAACATATTCACATCCTAGGCATCCTTTTTATTCAGAATTCTGTATTTTCTTCTCTTTTTATAAACCTTCCAATTTATCATGCAAATTCCCAGTTGAAACTATTGCATTTGGTATGACAATGACTAAAAGACGCTCTATAAAGAAAGGGCTTGTGATCAAATAAATCTGGGAGCATTGACCTATTCCCATATGTGTTTGAATCCCATAAAAATACGGAGGATACTGTTGAAGACATTGTCTACCACATGCCATGGTATTCCTGGTATAAGCACCCAGAAGAATGATGTTCAAAATGTGGGGCTAAGAAAAGCTTTACTTTTTTAACTACTTGGTAATTGCATTTGCTGGACCTTCTGATGCATGCTACTGATTAGATTGTCCCCTTTAGCTAACAGATGGTCACAGGTAAATTTATGACCCGCTGCTAATTGATGAAAAGGGCCTTAGAGAATATATTTCCCATTATTTTCAGCTTTTTTTGTCTTGATTTTCTTACAAGCTTATTTTCATCCTAATGTACCTTAGTCTTTCTAGGAGCAAGAAAAAGCAAAAACAGAAAGGAAGGTAGAATTAAACGGAGGAAGAGAGAATTACATATAGAAACAAGGACATAATCAGAATTTATTGAGAACAACTTCTATGTTGCTGTAACTTTGTCTGTACAACTCTTTACACCTATCTTCTTAAAAATCCATGAAGTTGTCAAGAGATACATTTTATAAGTGAGGGAAAATCGAGCAAAAAAAAAAAAGAAAAAAGCTCAACAGAGCGGCCAAGTGCCGCCAGTTGCTAAGCAACCTTGAATGCCTGGCCCTTGCATGTTGGGAGATGTCAGGTAAATACGGTAACCACTTGGCTTCAGGCAACCTTGGAGATGGGTGCTCAGAGCACCATTCTTTTCAATCCATATGAAAAGCAGATATTTGCTACCAACAATGGCTATAAATTCATGCAGAAAAGACTTAGGAGTAATTGAAAGACTCAGTTTAAAAGACAAAGTCACACCTGGGAAGCTAATTGAGGTGAAACTGTAGATTACAGCATGGCCAAGGGAAAAATTTACTGTGGCTGAGTTTGGTGTCCTAGAAGTACCTTTGACAGTGGTGATGAAATCCTTGTGAAGTTAGGGACAGTGAAGAATCCAGATGGGTTTACCATTTAGAAGTTTTCTTTTTGAGCCAGGTGTGGTAGCACACACCTATAACCCTAGCCCTCTGGGATGCTGAGGCAAAAGGATTGTAAATTCAAATGCAGCCTCAGTAATTTAGGGACTTCACACCTTGTCTCAAAAAGGGGCCGTGGGAGGGTTAGCGCAAAGACCCTGGGTTCAAACCCCAGTACTGCACACGCGTGCACACACACACACAGAGTTTTCTTTAAAATGAAAAATGTTTTCTGATTATAAAAGTAATTCTTACCTCCTCCAAAGCAGCAATTTGAGCAGTTCAAAACGAACAAAACTTAGAAAAGTAGAAATTCTGAACTATATATATCCATATCCTCCCCCTCCTTGAATATAATCAGTTTTAACAGTATGGAATTTGGATTTCCAGTTTATTTTTCATATGTAAAGATATAGTTAGCTGGGCATGGTGGTGCCCACCTGTAATTTTAGCTCTTGAGAGGCTAAGGCAGGAAGACTGAAAATTTGAAGTCATCCTGGACTCAATAGTGAGTTCAAGGCCAACCTGGACTACCTAGTGGGGCCCTATCTCAAAACAAAATGAAATAAATAAATAAATAAATAAATAAATAAATAAATATAGTTAAGTGATTTGTCCTTTTAAATGGCTACATTAAATGGAGTATATCCTAATTTGTCTATTAATCCCCTATTTTTGGACGTGCAGGTACTTTATAATATCTCACTTTAATAATACTAACATTGAGCTGGGCATGGTGCCCACGCCTATAATCTCTGCACTCAGGCATGTAAGGCAGAAGGATTACCTCAGATTTGAGGCCAGCCTGCTACACAGTGCATTCAGAACAATCCCAAACTACATAGAGTCTGTGTCAAAAAAAAAAAAAAAAAAGTACCACCTAACATTTATTGAGCATTTACCATATGTCAAGCATGCATTACCTGATTTAATCTACAACAACAACCCTAGAAGGTGAGAAATGAGATAGGAAGAGATAATTGGATAACTGCCCAGCATGGTTTCTCTTATATGAGAATCCCAAAGCATAAAGAACAAAATAAAAGACAGCTAAAGAGACTGAGGCAAGAGGATCACTAGAGCTTGTGGGTAGCTACAGAGTGAGTTCAAAACCAGTCTGAACTACACAGTGATACTCAAACAAACAAATAAGGAAATAGGGAAATAGAACACTGCAAATGGGAGGGAGAACAAAGAATGGGGGCGGAAAGGAATAAAAAAAGAAATAAGATGTGTTATACACAGGTACAAATTCCCATGATGAATGTAGTCCTCATTTACTGGAAACATGTACTAACAAAAAAACTAAAAATTAAAGAAAAAATTAAAAAGAGAAAAAAGAAGGCTTAACAACTTAAACTAATACAACTTGTTGGCACTGCCAATGCTGGGATTCAAACAGAAGCAATCCAGCTCCCTGCACCTACTATGCTAACCTAATATGCACAAATGTAGGATTCAGCCTCTGCTGTATCCTTCAGCCTTGGTTAGTCCCAGACTCCCCGGCCCCCAAGTTTATTTTTTAAACACATGGAGGACCTGGCTCTAGAAGAACTCGATCCTAAAAACCAGCAGAGACAACAAGGAAAGCTTTCAGTGTTGACTGAGAGCCGGGAGGAGATTCACTAACTTGTTTTTGAAGGAAGATAACCTTAAGGAGGCGTTGAGATTGTTCTTCGGTGTTCTCTACAATATAAACTGCTTTTCTCCTCCGCAGGTAAGCAGATGCAGGCCATGACTTGTTTGTGTGGGGTGAGGGGTGGAACTGGAGGTGGGAGATAGGGGGTGATAAGATGGGCAGCAGGGAAACCAGAGGTTCTCAGTCATTACTGAAGAGATCTGAAGAAGTGACTCCCTGCTGACTGCCTAAGAAATGAGTGTACTATATAAAGGGAAGGGATATCAGAAATTTCTAGGACATGTTTTGAGACCCCAAGTGTGAAAAAGTCAGCTTGAAGTAAAACACAATTCAGTTCCCATGAAGGAAAAATATCTGAGTGCATAAATCCTGACAATGAAGCAAAGAACTACACCATTAGTATGAAAATGGTCAAAAATCACTAAAATACCTATCAAGATTATCTCTTATAGTCATAAAAGTAGAAAATGAATATTGTTGGAAAATTGAACAGAACCTTCCACAACTCTGCCAAGAGAAGCCCTGCACCCTTAGGACCAAAATGCTGTAGGACAAGTGGCATTTAGCGCCTTTGTGATGTCCTAATCACCTGATGTCCTACTTAACCAGTGTCCACATTCACTGAGTGTCTGGTCTGTTATGCCTGCATCCAAATGAGCTTAAACCTGTCATTTCCCTCGACTGCCACTGAGTTACATGGCCAGTCTACAACACAACTTGGGCAAAGTGTCACTATTAGCAAAAACCATTCTCCATAATTTATTTAATGAATTATAAATAAAAACTATAAATACTTTTGACCCCAGAAAACTATGTAGTTGACAAAAAGAATGTTTTAATCATGCTCTAAGTTAAAAAAAAAAATAAGGCAGTACATTTACTTAGCAGGTTATTTGGATAATATTGTCAAGTATTTCTGTTTAACCAAATGATTTTTAAATAATCGATCCTTGAAATGTTTCCATAAAGGTCTTTCTGTGAGACCTAGTTTATCATGAAAAATCATGCAAGTAAGTGTTTACAAAATTAACATAAATATTGATGTGAACTAGCTTGAACTCTGCTCTTTTACTGTTTGACATTCTGACCAAAATTTCCCAGCATTCAAATCCCATACAAAAACATGCTGTAGCTGCTTCTTTTGAGTTGCTTGATAGGAAAAACTTAATTGTAAATTCACAAGAATGTGTTATAAATTCATGAACGCCAGTATATCTACATTAAAAATATAGTCATTAAAACTATTTTAGGGTTTAAAGGGTTTAGATGTACACTTCAAAATTAAGGATCAATCTGGGAAAAATTGGAAAGTCATACCTTCTTTAAATTTTTGAGTTACTGTTTAAGCCCTAGGTGGTTTCGGCTTAATTTTCACAAACGTTTGCTTATCAACTGCTCATTTTCAGCAATAGTCAGAATATGCCCCTTGCCATGTGTGGTCCTTCCTAAGCAAAAGTTTTGAGGAAAAAAATGCTTTAATTCACCCAAAGAACATTAAGTCCCCGGCACTGGGCAACACTGAGTCACAGGGTGAGTGAGACCTAACCCCTGCTTTAAGTAGAAAAAGAATGTATTGGAGTTGATGACTTAACTTTCACTCTTCATATTCTGTTGCTTATACTTACCTTAGAAATGCTTATATTAAAAAATTTGTTCTAGCTACTTTGAAGAAAACAAGACATTATGGCAGCCATTGCTGATTTAATATCATCTTGCTTTGAACTCCTACAATGCTTTTGTTCTTCTATTTCCATTGGTTCTATCATGTTTTGTCTTATTGGATTTTAATATGTGTGATAGTATAAACAAATTTTTTATGGAAAATGAGATATTATAGTAGCCATTGTTCATTTTCGGTTATTTGTTTTTGAATGTCCTGTAATGCTTTCATTCTCTTGAATGGTTTTATACTATTTTGTTATGTTTGATATTATTGTGTGTGAAGCTATGCTCAAAGAAAAGAGACATTATGGTAGCTACTATTAATAGCCAGTTGTCTTGCTGTGAAGTGCTGTGTTGCTTACATTGTTCTGTTCTGATTAGCTTTGTTCTGTCCTCTTTTGTTTTATTCTCTTTAAAATAAATTTTTTAAAAATGTGTTCTATGAAAGTCTTTTACTTAGAGCAACTATTATGTGAGATATTAATACTTGCATTTTCTATCTCTTTCCATTTAAAATAATTTATTAGTGCATATTAGTAATACAGATTAATGGGTTCCATGTTGGTATACTGGTCTTCCCATTTATAAAGGTCTTTAACTCAAGTACTAAGAAGAATATAGCCTAGATAGTCACATGATTACTTAAGAATTTATGGAAATTCTTGGGCCAAGCATTTAGCTCAGTGGCATAACCGCTTGCCTGGCAAGCGAGGTCATGAGTCCGATCCCCAGTACCAAAAAAAAAGAATTTATAGAAATTCTTTATCTGGGTTTAGATTGTCCCAGTCTACCAAAGGACCCTACTTGTGCCAGGCATGTTGACACATGCCTGTAATCTCAGAACTCTGGAGGCTGCAAGAGAACTGCCACAAGTTCAAGGCCGGTCTGAACTGAATAGTGAGATTCTGTCTCAAAAAAACCCCAGAAACCCAACCAACCAACCAACCAAAAACAAAACAAACAAATGAACACACTCTAAAACAAAAAGCAACAACAACCCTCCCAAAAAAGACTCTAGTTGTGATTATTTATGCTCTCTCAAAATCTATATCTAATTTTATTCAATTTCCCAAAGCCCTTCAGAAAAGCAACTTCTAAAAAGAATAAAATGGGAACCGCTGTCATTAACTGATAGCAATATCTTACAGCACAAGCCATTTCTCTTCTTTATTGCCTAACTAACAGCATTTAATTCACAGAATCCTTGTTTTATGATGGAATGAGAGCTGAATTCTATTGTTCATCAGTTTAAAAGTCAAGAGCTATGCTGGTCAGTCATGCTTACAAACACCAACGGGGAAGACCTACCACCTCGGATGAATCATGGAACAACTAATAATGACTGCACACTACAGAAACAGTAAATAGTGTTGCTAATCATGGGGCACCTACTTGGTACCAGATAAATTAGATCAGATATATTTACAAAATTCTCCCAGTGAAATAGATTTTTCAATTAAAAGATATAGTAAATGACTTTTGAGTCAGTATTTTACCCTAAACCTTCTGAATTTTAGTAAATTGTTCATGCACAGCACATATATGCTGACTGGCTTTTATTGAACTTCAATATTTACTGTCATCAGGGCACTATTGACTCTGGTTTCTCTTTGGTCAATATTTTCCTTTGGAAAAGCACCTTGGACTTTTCTGCTTCTGCACCTTTGTTTAAGAAGCTCCCTTCACCTAGAATGCCTTTTCCGTAAATTCCATAAATGCACTACTCTCTATCCAAAACCTAGGCCAAACTACCTCTACCCAGCATGCCCCAGTGAAGACTTCCCTAATCCCTGTCACTGGATATGAGTGGCTTTTGTGAAGCCCTCTATGATCATTCTTGTAACCTGAGTATAGCAGTCAGAGTCTACTGCGATCTATACCTGTCAGTCCAACTATTATTTAAAAAGCCTTAGCATGAAGAATTACACACAGCCGATGGACTGTTACTGTAATATGTATTGTGAATACCTGTACATGCTCTATGAGTGACTGCTAATATGCCATAATGCAACCCATGCCAAACATTACTTTTAAAATATTTCTAAACATTGATTCGTTGACATGCAATTTTTAAAAAAACATTTACCTTTTGCCAGGCTCTGTTTTAGAAACTAAAGATACAGTAGAGAGCAAAACAGACCTGACTTTACATTCTGGTGGGGAAAAAAATAATCAGTGAATACATTTAGACCATAAGGTTAGGTAGTGACAAATCCAAGTTTATTACAGTTGGAGGGTAAGTAATCAGATATCAGAAGGCTTTGTTGACCAAGGTAAGGATTGGATTTTATGCTGAGAGTGATAAGAGGTCACTGTATCGTTCTCATCAGAAGATGATCTGATTTATGTTTTTGAAGCATCATTTCAGCTACTAATAAGAATAAAATGGACTGCACTAGAGCACTTTTTGAAGACAGATCCTCCCCATGGTAGAAGATCAGACGCATCACAGCAGTGGAATAGGGCAGTGGTCTGCTTTGATGTCCTTTCAAAGGGGATCCTTTGGGCTTTGCTGACAGATTGGCTGTGAGAAATTCAAGATGGTACCAAAATTTTGGCTTGAGAAAGTAAATGCAAGGTGTTAAAGCTGAGATAGAAGATACTAGAAGAAGAGCAGGAGGGTGGAGAAAATAAATGTTCTGTGCTGGATACAGTAAGATTATACTGAATAGGCAGCTAGATATGGCTAATGTTAGAGACCAATTTGACATTTATCATTGTAACATATATGTACATATACACTATATATATATACACACATACCATATATATATATATATATATATATATATATACACACACACACACACACACACACACACATATATATGTCATACATAAATGCTTTGGACACTAAAAGGTTAAAACTTAATTGGCTAAAATTTTAAGCTCACTTACAACTTATTAAAGCAAACTATATTTGAAAAATAAAGTTACTTTAATCTGTTGCCTATCATACCAATAGTGACCCCTAATCCCAGGGGCATAAATAAGCATGCACACTTTGGGTAAGTTTTAATCATAAAAAAGAATAAAGTATATTCTGCTATGAATTTTTCAGCAAATAGTCATGTAAAGGAACATGAATGTTTAATTTAGTCATCACCTCTGCCACTGAATGTTAGCTGTGTATCTGTGAGTTCTTCTGGAAATTCCAAACTGCATTCAAGTTTTTCCATGCATAACTGGAAGAGCAATTTCCCTGGTAGGTAGTCACTTTTTTCTTTATCACTCACCCCTACTCCAAAGCTATGTGTACAAAATCCTTAAAATAATAAAAATGCATTTTATAATATTCTGAATGGTTTCATGCTGCAAGCTCAACATAAAAGCCAGCCCAATAGAAGCATCGATTCAATACATGTCATATATACAAATGGTAAGAAGATCTGGGAAGAACTGGTAAGTCGTCATATTTTCCACATCAGTAATGTAATTATCTAGTACTACCCAAATCTGCAACTCCCCAAAGATTATTTTCAAGTTAGCCTGCTAATAAGAATTTTAAGAATGGGTGGAACTTTAGCCTGTCCCAGTAATGACCAGTGAACCCCAAAGATACAGCCCTAGCACCATCAGAGCTAGGAGGCAAATGATAAGAACAGCGGGAGTGGTCAGAGGGCCTGCGCTGGATGGCTGAGCAGCCTCCTTGCTGGTTTACACACAGTTGCTGTGTCGATTCCCTCTCTATTTCACTGCTGGACCAATGCTTTTGAAACACTGCCTACTGGTTTCTTACCTCTGGTACTATTGTCCTGGCTTTAAAACACACAGATTATTCTTATATGGCTTTGGAGATCAGAAGTTTGAAATGGGTATTACTAAAATCAAAGTGTTGGCCAGGGTAAGTCCCTTCTGCAGATTCCTGATGAGGATCTGTTTCCTTGCCATCTTTGGCTTCTCAAGGCTTCCACCTTCCCTGGCTCAGGGCTCTTCCTTCTTCCTCCGAGTGAATAGCATAGCATCCACAAATCTCTTTCTCTGATTTCTGCTACCGCTGTCACCTTTCCTTCTCTGACACTCTTACCCTTCTTTCACGAAGACACCGTGATTACACTGGGACCAGCCAGATAATCCTGGATAATTTTCCCATCTCAAGATCATTAATGATCACGTCTGTAAAATACTTTTTGCTCTGTATGGTAAAATATGCACAGGTTCAAGGGAATAGGATGTGGACATTTTTGAGGGCAGGACACATTATTCTATGTACCACACACTGTTTTCAAACATTTTATTCTCAGACCAGTTTGTGATGTGATGTCTAGGGCTCTGGGGTCAGGCAGCCCTGGACTTAAAACCTGCTTCATCACATACCAGCTGTGTGCCCTTGAATATAGTTTTTAATGTCTCTAAACCTCAGTCTCTGGTTCTATAAAATGAAAACAATAGTGTCTACCTCACAGATAACGAACCAACACACATAGCATATTTTAAAATATTTACTGAGTTGCCTTCTCTGTGGCAGGCCTTGTGCTAGAGTATTATTTTTTAAGCACAGAAAGTCTCTGATACTAAAAGTAGTGCTTACATGGTGTCCACTCATTAGTGGACACCACTCATGGTGTCCATCATATTCTGCTTTGTCCTCATATTTAACTTCCTACATATACATGCCTTAACTGTACTGTATTAGAAGGCTCAAGAGGGCATACCTTCCTCAGATGTGCCTCTGTTTAAAAATGAATAAAAGCAAGACCATCCAATCTGCCGGTACCCTGTCTAAACACACCAGAGGGGGACAGCCTGGCGTCTTTTCCTCTCCCTTACTATGCTCCCAGCCTAATCAGCCCTTCCTTGTGGTGTGTTTCCTGCTTCAGCCCGGCCTGAAAGCAGACCCTCCACTTGTTCCTCGTTTCAGGCCTTGTCTGCCACTCAGAACTTAGCTTCTCACAGCGGCCCTGGGCTCTTATCTATCTTACTTGTCTTTCCTCAGGGAAGTTTCTGGAAGGCTGACACTCCCTCTAGGTCCAGACCCTTAAAGCACAGTTAAACAGTGACTAGCATATTTTTGAAGAAATGGCGAATGGAGACTGAATGAGGGAGAGAATGGAGCAGAATGTTATTGCGATTTGGCTTGTGGTTATTATTGAATCAGATATAATGAAGGAGAAACCCTCAAAAACAAAATCATATACCAAAAGCTAAGTCTAGGAAAACCAGATAAGCCCAACTCACGTATGAGTATATACTAAATTTCTCTGTACTCACTAACACTACTAAGGGGGTCTTTAGTACTGCATATAGAAAAATCTATCATGAGTCTCTAAGTTATTTAAATGAAAGGGATCTTTTCCATCTGACACCTAATGGTGGCAGAAATAACACAAAATCAGCTTTTAAAAATTGTCTCCCCATTGTTCTCCATTATTAGGGTCTTTGATGTATCCTACATTATGAGCTATCAAAGCAAGGCAATATAGCCAAGGTAGGGAACACCTCTAATGAAGTAAACATTAAAAGGTTATTCTTCCTTCCCATTACTTTTGTCTTCTTTGCAAATGGTTTTAAAGGTCATTTTAAAAATAGCCCACAGGCTACAAAGGCCTCTAAATATTTAAATAACACAATGCAGTTTATTTTTATATAGTGTTCTAAATGCACATCATAAAACACAGAAATGTCAGTCAAAGGCTAAAGAGAATAGAAAGATACATGTGAAGACTGAACAGAAGAAAACAATGATTCAGAAAGGAAGGAAGAAGTCTTTCAATACATGTTCTATAAACTCGACACATAGTGAAAATGTGTCAGATAATTAGATCTAGGAGGAGAAATAGCCCAAAATCAAGGCCTGGAAATGTACTGGAGGAAACTGACTCTGAAATGTTCCTTGATTTTCAAATGCTGTCTCAGAAGGTCACTGAAGAAACGGCTGGAGGAACTTGCTTTTGTCCTTTTCTTGATGTACAGGGCTTGTGCTCACTGCTTTCTAGGACACCTTATTTAGCCTTCACAGGTCAGGTTTTATTTTCAGTGTTTGCATAATGAGAAATACAGACCTGGAAAGCGTCAGTCAATTGCTGAAGGTGAGAGTAGCTGGGAGACCCAAACTGTCTTAGATCTGACTCTCAAGCCTCCGCCTCAAGCTCGCTTCAGTGAAAGGGAACCATACAACCCAGAAAGTAACACACGGTGGAACACCTTTCTAAGCATACATTTAAAGGGAAAAATTATTAGAAAATATTTAACTGTAAAACTGGAAAATTTTAGTAACTCAAGAACAGATGAAAAAGGCCACTGAGAAACGTGAAGGAAGTATGGTACAAATACACCTTGCAAAAGGGTTACTTAGACTAGCATCTGTGCAATGCAAGAAGAAAAATACATCAAGAGAAAAGATTAGCTTATGAAGAAAAAATAAGCAGAGGAACCACAACATAGTAACATAATAAATATAAGAGAAAATAGCCTTATCCAGGATAAAGAAATGTAATAAAAACCAAAAGTGCACTTACCACTCAGTGAGCGAAGACTTAGGGTAAGGGAAATTATTAAATCCTTTTGGAGGACAATTTGGTACTACATAAAAATCTTGAAATATTCATACTCTCTGGCCATTAATTCTATTTTTAGGAATTTATTGTTAAAGGCTGGGGCTGCAGCTCAGCAGCACATCACCAGCCAGGCAAGCATGAGGTGTTGGGTTTGGAGAAGAGAAAGAGAAAAAATAAAAAATAAAAAACAAAAACCAAACCAAACCAAAAAAACAAACCCTCAAAAACCCTTGAAAGAAATATGAATTGGGCTGGAGATTTAGCTCAGTGGTGTAAGCACGTGCCTGGCGAGCTCAAGGTCGTGAGTTCAATCCAAAAAGGAATCTATCATTAAGAGATAGCCAGATATTTATACAAAGAATTATGAGCAAGTACTTGCACTGCAACATCACAATAGTCAAGAGAACCAGACACAGAAGCTCCAATAATAGGAATTAGAATAGCCAAATTTGTATTCATAGAATATAGTAGTAGATAGCCACTAATTTTTTTCAAAACAGAATAGGTGATAATGTAGGAGACTGTCCACAATAGTTGTTTGAAGTGCATACTTTAAAAGAGATGCTATTTCAGGGGTTAATAAATCAAAACTTTACAGAGGATGATGGTCCATGTATGGTGTGAAGTGACCAAGTTTAAAAGACTGTATGTCCTGTATAAACATGTTTGTACATATACACATTTACGAGTCTATGACCCCAGAGTTTCTTACCAAAAATGGTCAGAGTGGTGGGGCTGTAATTTTTTATTGTCTTTATGCTTTTCCATTTTCCCTAAAATTCCCACACAGAAACTCTTACTTTTATAATGAGAAAAAATTCCCATAAATGTTATGTGATGGGGGGAAATCACTTCCAGCCTATATCCAAACATAAACACTGACCCCCAAATACTCTGAAGAGACTCCGTCTAACTTACTTGCTGAGCTATCTCTGAGGTAGGAGATCTCACTGCCTTTATTTCACGGTCCTGCCTCTTTTGACTACTAACCCTGAAGACACACCAAAATTTTAAAGCAGTGGTTTCCAGTATTTATAGGCATCAGAAGCAGCATGAAAGCTTTTAGTAACATTGATGCCTGCAAACCATCCTTGAAGATTCTGATTCACCTGGGGTGAGAAGCAGCCCAAGCATCACTCATT
Organism: Dolichotis patagonum; assembly: GCA_004027295.1. NCBI lineage: Eukaryota > Metazoa > Chordata > Mammalia > Rodentia > Caviidae > Dolichotis > Dolichotis patagonum. The sequence continues at coordinate 60,038 of PVJX010001748.1, forward strand.
TCTGAAAGCTCCTTGGCTAATTTTAACATTGAGCCATGGTTGAAAACTATTCTAAGTTGAGCTCCACAGAATGCAACTTAATTTCACTTCTCACTACATCCTTTAGGAAGATGGAAAGAGGTTAATTTTGGAATTAGGTGACTGTATCTACTTCTAATATCTATTGTGAAGTATTACTGTGCATTTAATGTCTAATCTATTGAGCTTCTTTAGCCATAATGCAGTCTTTCATTCAATAAATACTTTTGATTATAAGCCTTCATGGCAGTGTATTCGTTTCTTTTGTAGCATTTGCTAGAAGACTAAGTATAGCTTTATTCAGTGAACTATAAGATCCAGTAAGGTAAAGACAACAACCACTTTTATTTACCACATATCCCTACAACTTACAATTAAGTAAATGTAAATAAGCACCATATCTAATCATTGTTAGGTGCTCTGGGGTGACACTCAGAATGCAACATTTATAGCTTTGGGCACCTTCTGCTTGCAAAGCACTACATCAAATAAATGTGGTAGGGACAGATGAATGCAAAGAGGTAAATGTAACAACACAGAGTCTCATGAAGAAGTGTAGGGGCAGAGACCCAACAAATGAGTTACACAGATGTACATGCCAACATGTACACACACAACATGCAAACACAGACACTGACGCTCCCATAGAGCAGTGCACACACTGATATGCACGTGCACTTTCGGAGACAACTACAGGCATGTACACACACAGTTGCACACACCCACACAGATACTGACAGAGCCACAGACAGACACATGCAGGCATCAGGCAGAGGATTCATCTGATGGAGACCCACCAACAGGTACTGGAGTGATTTTTCACAGAAGCCTTTATGGAGGAAATGTCATTTGAGGTCAGCCTTGAAGATACTGGCTACGAGAAAGGTTGGAGAAGACACATTATAGTTCAATGTATTGGTTTCCTGTTGCTGTTGTAACTGATGACCTAGGAATTTAGTGGCCAAAAACAATACACGTTTAATTATCTCACAGTTCTATAGGTGTGTATTGATACTCTCTGCTCTGGGTCTTACCAGGTAAAAATCAGGGTACCCTCTAGGCTGCATTCTTTCTGGAGGCTTGGGGATGAATCAACTTCCATATGCATTCAGAGCATTGGCCAAACTCAGTTCACTGTGGCTGTGGATCTCCGTTTTCTGGTTCCCAGACATCCAGGGTTCTCTCTCAGCTCCTTACACTGTCTACATCCCTCATCACATTGTGTCCTCCATCCTTAAGTCAGCAATGATACACGGAGCCCTTCTGATGCTTCAGATCTCTTCATCTACCTCTTCCGCTGAGACTCCTCTGTCTCCAGCCAAGGAAATTCTGTGCTTTAAAGAGTTAATGTGAATAGTTTAGAACAACTGGTTAACTGAAGAAAAACTGCAGATCTGAAAATCTGATACCTTAACTACAACTACAAAGTCATTTTTGCCATGTAACATAAAATATTCACATGTTCTAGGGAATAGAGCGTATGCATATTTGGGGGGGGCATTCTACCCACCATGATATGGCTGAAGCAAAGATTTGCGGGGTAGGAGGAGGAGGAACTTTAGAAACACGAACAGCTGGAATGTCAGAATTTTACCTTGCCTTCAAAGAGAAAATAAAGATTCTTAAATACAAAGAAACAAAACTGTTGCAAAGTGGAATGTCTTTTAATATAAGCTGATCACTCAACGGGAGGCTGAGTTCCCGCGATTTACATTTTCAGCTTCTATGAATGAATGAAGCCCAGAATGAAGCTATCACTTTTTTGAGTTATGGTTATCTTATTACATACTGATTATTATTCTGGGTGAATCTTCTGTTCCAGTTTCCAGTCTCTGGACTAATACCAAATTATGTGTATAAACTATGCAAATTATACATATTTTATGTATGCTCTCACATACACAAATACATATATTCATATAGTCTTTTTCTATTTGTGAAACCAATATTCTATTTTGTTTTTATAACATCCTTTGATTTACTAAATATTGTGTACATTTCCATTATTCTCTGTAAATAATAAATTTTTCTTAATATCAACTCACCAGTATATAAACTTTTGAGAGGCCAGCAAACCTTTCACTTCTTGCTCAGTATCAGGAAACACACTTAGGATTCAAAATATCCCTAACAGAGACTCGGGCAAAAACATATCGCTAGAAGAGAAAGCTATGTTCAGTTACTGAGCTCATATTCTGAATACGAAAATACTGTGTGTCATGAAAACTAGAAATCTGCACTTAAATAGCACCCTAACATTAAGGTTTGGCCCTTCCACCCTGTACACATTAAATCTATAAAAAGGAAGAAAACTATAAATCATGATCTTTAAGGAAATGCACATGGCAATTCTCATGAAATAAATTCGGGGTTTCTTACTGTAAGATTTTCTCTCCTCTGAATTAATATTTGTGTGTGTAGCAATAATTCTCTGTCAAAACTTAGATCCTGATATTGGACTGCTGGTTTAAATTCCCGCTCTATCATTTTCTAATAGAGTTTGTTTCATTAAGTTACTGAAGTCTCAGTGGTCCTCTTGCTACGAATGGGTCGCCCTGAAGGCTGCTGTGAGGACCACACATGCTGAGCCTGTGGTCAGGGTCCGCAGGTAATACATGCTCGCCATGGTAGCCATTACCACTGCTATCATTTTTAGTTACACCCAAATGTTTTCCCCTGCAATTGATCTCCCTCTCCCCATTAAAAGAAATCGAGTTTTAGTTTTATGGACACAAACCAGTTCTCCGGCTCTGACAAACCAGAAAGTTCTCTTAGAAGCAAAGATCTTCAGTGTTTACACCTTCACTGTAAATACTGAAGAGAAAAAAAAAAGATGAAGGGCTGAAGGTTCCAGAAAAATAACATGGATTCCTTCGACTGAAATAAATGTCTTCACTCCTGCCGAGAACTATGTTTTGTAAGTGAGTAAAGGTGTTGGGAGAGGTAAGAAAGCTGGACGAGGCCTGGAACACAGGAACAACGTGATTAAACAGACCCGCGGCACTGCGATGACGGGCGTGGATGTTAATGCCATCAGTTAGGGAAAGTGTTGAGCACAGAGCACAGTGCGCTAAAGTCCCACACAGTGACAGGATATATGAGGGATACAACCTTGCAAAACCAATAAAACCCACCTTTCATGTGTTCCTGCTCCCCACCACTTGCCACATGCAGCTTTAAGACTCAGAAGAGAGACTGCCTTTAAGCTGTTCGGAGCAAAACACAAGACTGACTTTACCCTCTCAATTTGCAAGATGGTATTAGCTTGCATTTCAAACCAAAATGTATAGGGGCTCCAAACTGAATAGAGAAACTTAATTTTCAAACACGTTATGACATATTTTCAGTTTTCACAGAATGACTTCTAACATATCATCTCCTGTGAACACAAGACCAAGCAATGAAACTCTGAAATGTATTACATTTACTGTATTTTGTACTGTTTTGTACATGAGTTGAGCCATTTTTAGGTCATTTTTTAAAGAAAAACTTCGGCCTAAATTACAACTTTAGAAGAGACAGAAAAACAAACTATTTTATTGGTATTCTATCTTTTTTCTTTTCATAAGCTCCACACAGAGGTACTGAACACACAATTGAAGTCCTTTAAAAGACTTTAAAAGTCTTTACACATTTTCTCATCCTAATCTATATGATTTTTATTTGATGATATCAGGGAAGCAGTAGTTTTTAAATTTCATTTCAGGGGAGGAAGACATGGTTTTTAAACCTTATTTTACTAAAACCAAAAAAGTAAAAGTAAAGGGTAGAAAACTTTTTCTGGATTTAAACAATACATCGAGAATGTGGGAAAGCATCAAAAGCACTTAAAACAGTCAAGGAATTTGGAAGGAAAGAAGAATGGAAAGCACAAAGTCATCTAGCTCCTCTAACTTTGAAAGAAAAATAAAAACCCTACTGCTTTTTTTGTAATGCATGTTTTAAAGAATTCCACTTATATCATTTAGAATGTACTTCTGAGCCTCAGCTGTATCTATACATTTACTAATTAGCATTCAAATTATGGGAGTAGGCCTAGATTATAAATGTGCCTATTACATTTAGCTCTATGAAATGTAACTCTGGATTGGTATATTTTCCCTATACTGTATTCTGCAAAGGTATTTTTTGATATCAAAATTCAGAGAATTTTCTGAAACACTGTCATTTTACTTGCTCTCCATCAAAGCTTATTACCCTCTCTATTTATCTCTTCATTAATGTACAACATTCAGAGTGAGGCCCATTTCCCTCGACATTCTTCCTAGATCCTTCGCCTTGGTCATAGTCTTTATTATTTATGCCAGTCTCAGTCTCAGCTTTTAACTTGGTCTTAACTTTTCCTCTCCTGTATGACAGTGGGGAAAGGAACATATAGACTGTGCACCTTTGAAGTTTCCATAGTGACTGACGATGGCAGAGGTATGTGAGTGGCAGTATTATATTTGTTGTTGTATTCCCATTTCATGTGCATTTTTTAAATTGAAGTTTTAAAAAATTATAAACAGACTGAAAGGATAAAGCAGATAAGAACACTGTAATCTAACTATATGATATTTTCTCATTCTTGATGCATGAACAGAATGTAATGAGTTGTTCTCTATGCTAATTTTAAGGCCATCCAGCTAAACCATTATTTATGTCCTTTACACAGGTTAATCTCTTAACTATTCAGTTTCTTCTCAGAAACATTCATGGACTATACAGGAAACATTCATAGTTAATTTGGGGGTCACTCATGCTTTATACAGGTTTTACAAATTTTGAGATGAGATTAATTAAAGAAACACTATCCTAGCTGCACTGCAGTAATTATGTTTAGCTTGTTGTTCATTACACACACCTGAATTTTAATCATGTTATTTACAGACGGTCCAAAGCACTCATCTAAAGGTAAAAGGCATTTAGGTTTAATGTGCCAAGTATTACATTCTTCAATTGAATCTTTGGAAAACAGTGTTTATTCAGAATATTTATAGACCTAAGGAACCTTGAATATGTTTTTGGAAAACACCACAAACATAAAAATAATAATTTCCCACAAAATTTATTTCATTGAAGTATTCTGGCAAAAACTGATTTTAATACCTATTAAAAGGGATATATATAAAGCCCATATATAGTGTCACAGCCCATTAAAGCATATAAACTTCAGAGCCTAAATCTAATGCCTAAATAAGTCACAGACAAATGAAAACATGAGTGTGTGTGTGTGTGTCTAGTGCTGGAACAAGCTAAGTTTATGGATATGGAATTTTGGACCTTCAATTTCAAGGTCCACGAAAGAATAAAATATGTTTGCTGCTAAAAACCACTGGTCATTTTTAGACAACTAAATCACCAGTGGTTACCCTAAAACTAAGTGCCATAATAATAGGATGCACAAACTGGAGATGTTGGAAATGAGAAATTGTGAATTTGTTTACTTTGGTCTTTTTTACCATGGCTATGAGAGTAACTGTTCTGACTTCCGATCTTGTTAACCACAATTGTTTTTAAGGCGATCGGCTAGAGGAGAAAAAGAGTAGAGAGTAGAAACAGGGACAGAAAGAAGGAAAGAATACAAAGATAACAGAGTCAAGAAAGTTGACAGGAAAAGACTGATAACAAAATTATTATTTGCTTTTAAAATTATAGCTCATGTGAAATTTCAAAATCATTATTTTATTTGGTTAAAAAACTAGTTAGCTTCTACTGGAAACAGGCTTTATTCAGACCATTGCAGGAAAACAATGAAAAACTAATTATTTAAAAACTTCTGCTTTACATCTTGACTAGATATTTTATTGGTACTATTAGCAGTTCTATAAAACAACCCAAAGTAGGTTTTCTTCAATTTTAAAATAAGTAAGTTTATGTTGATAACATAAAGCGAGAAGAGTAAGTGGTAGCTTAGAAGGAGTATAGAGCTTTCTTGAATGCTTTTTTGGCTGCGAAAAAGAATGTTGCCACAAAAATCTGTTTTGCATCATCTAAATGCTTGAAACAAGAACACATAATTTAGAAGGGGGGAAAAAAGTGACTGCCACTTAGCCATAAAGAGCAAAGTCGTGTTAGAAATAGCTTCCCTGTGATATTTTGGTACGTTTCTGGGTTTTTTCAGCAATTGACGTAATTACGTGGTTTGAGAGGGCAGTATTTATCCGTGTTACCATTTATACACTGTATACAAACAGAGGACTTGACTCTAGCAGTCTGACGAGCACATGCGTTTACGGCCACATCCTTGACCTCAGTCTCTGCGGAAGCCCAGGTAGTTTTATCACAAGTAACTATAATCTTTAAACTGGAGAATATTGATCTCTAATTCAGTTCTGTCAGTCCAGAACACCCAACTCTATTTCTGCTAAATGCTATATTACAGTGGTAGAGTATTGTTTATGTGTCATATAGCCATATGCTAATTATTTCCAAGTTACTGTCAGAGGCAGAGGACGTGTATGTGATGCAACAAAATGAAACAAAATGAACACTGCAATCTTTTGTTGTTCCTTTATATAACTCACTATCTTTCCCTTATATCCTTCCCGTGGCTACTCTGCAAACTGGAATAATTTCTGGGAAACACAAAAGAAAATTTGTGCCTATAAGAATAGTCAAGCTTAGCGAGTCCTTGCATAGGTTAGGGTGACTAAATGCTAACTATATTGTACAGAAAAATCTTTCATGAAAATGACAGTTTTTTGTTTTTATTTAGTTAAGAATGTTCAGATGTTAAGATGGGTATAAAGGGAAGTAACAAACTGTGAAAGCTGTTCTGTGCAGCGAAAGTTCAAAATCATGTTTTAAATATCATACAACTGCCTCCACTCAGCTGGCATCTTCCTCAGTGGCACGCCCGTTTCGTCAGGCTGATGGCCAAAGAAAGCCCTGCTGCAGGGATTGGGAACAGTGGCACACCTCGCCCATTACATAAGTTAAGATGTGAATTAAGATTCTGTAGCACACATTTTCTTCTGTGTGTGGCCATTTTTAAAAACTGGACTGGTTCCTACTACATTATATATTCTACATAAGTTGATCCATTCTTAATAAAAGACCTAGTCATGAAGTCCTTGTTATTAAAATGACCAGTGGGATCATATGCAAATTCTATTTTATGATAAGTTTGTAGACTCTTCTAACTAATTTTCATAATTCTGTTTTTAAGACTCATTAAATGTCATTAGGAACATATCACGGTTGCTTTGCTTTAAATGCACTATTTTTGTATGTACATGTCTATCAGACTTATATACAAAAATAGATTATGACTACTTCATCCCAACTCACTGTATATAAGGAAATTACGGAAACTAAGTCACTGTTCCCTCATCTGTTGAATGGAATAGCAATGCTACATATACTGTATGGGTCGGTACAAAAATTAAATAAGGAAGGATTATGGAGAGTCTAGTGTAATGCACGGGCCAATATAGACAACCCCCTATCTGAGAAGCTCAAGGTGGTATCAGTCAAAAGTAAAGTGAGCGAGGGAGAGTCTGGGCGGAGGAAGCTGCCGCTTCCAATGCACATGTCTGCGCTTTCTGGACGCAGCTGTATCACAAGGGAGTGAGGCCTGTGGTTAGGTCAGCATCCTGGAAATGAACCCAGGGTATATTTTCTTGGGATACAAAAGTCATTTTGGCATGTTTGGTCCTCTTTATCACTCCCCTCTCAAGCATTTCTTGGTAGCACCTTGAGAAATGGCTTGACTTCACATATTCTTGAGGAAGGGGAAAATTCTGTATCATAAATTCTTACTGCTAATTTCTGTTACCCATTTTGATACCAAAGTTTAGCTTTAATTACAGTGGCTGGTCACAGGCTAAAATTTTCATCCAAGTAGCCAAACATGATATTAAAATAAGAATAGCATTCATAATAATAAGCAGGGGACAAGGATAAGTTTTTATTACTTCTGAGCAAATACCAACGTCTATGCTCCCTAAATATACTGTAGACTCTGAACGAATGGCTTTTTGCAAATTTCAATGCAGTTGTCTCTACACCAGCTAGATCTGAACCTTGACACAGTATGTTTTACATATAGGAGAGGACAAGAGTACATTATATGTGACTGCCAGATGACAAGGCGACTTTGACTGGGTATTTTGAAAAAAGCTATTTTGGAGTAGGAAAAGGACTGGCAATACACACCAACACAGCTTGTCTGTCACTTTAAGAGCTGAAATAGGAAAACCTGTACCATTTTTGTACTTTTGTTCATTCTTTTCAACTCATTCTAAGTTGCCCCCTGGGAGTTAGTCCTCCACCAAAAGTCTCTTTCAGTACACAACTAGCTCTCTCTATTAAGCGTACCCACCCCTGCTCCACTATAACACTGCTCCCTTTGTACTTGCCTGGTGAACTGACCAGCCATACAGTACAATGGCCACAATTACTAAATTACACTGCCTGTCACTGCCTTTTGTATCACACCTCTAACAGGTGCCATTACCATGATAGGCAAATTGTAATAATCCATTCACAGCATCCACTGCCTTAATAATGTATTTTTTATTTTACATAATCTGTGTGTGAATACCACAAGGCATCTGAATAGTTAGTAAATACACAGGACTGAAAGACCGAACGGCATGGAATGCAGCCACCAACAAAAGCGCTTAGGACAACAGACCTGAAAGCAGGCACATTCCTGACAAAGTGAAGACACACACAAATATACCCAGTGGGGAAATGGCCTCCAGACTGGGGCGCTTTCTAAATCAAACTTAGGGACTGCACTGCCAAGCTGAAATGTTATCTACCCATGGCTCTTGGTGAGCAACGCCATATAAACCCCTTGCTGTTGTTCTCAGCATCTAAGGCCATAAAGCACACAGGAAGCTTGAAAGTACACACTGAGTCAAGTGAACCCTACTCTGGGTCGCTGCTGATCCTTTTGTCACTTCCCCTCCCCTCCTTTATCTCCATAAGATGCCTACACGCACACAGGGACTGAAACTCGACTACTTAAAAGCTTCGTGAAGAGTTCATAGAGCTGTTCCAGGACTGGACACACTTATCAGCAAAAGTTACCTCCATTCCTGAGTGTCAGTCAGGAATGGCAACTTGAGTGCATTACTGATGGAGGGGGAGGTGGCCTTGTTTTTCGGAGGCTGTCACGTATAAAACACATTCAGTGGTGTCCTTCAAAATGTTCCATGATGGGGATCACCATGGCAGCTGGCCTCACAGAGAATTCTGTAGGACGATGTCAATACTTCTGAAAAGTGACTAAAAACATTGTCAAATTAAATGACACCATGTAAATCAGTATGGAGATTCCTCAAAACACTAAATGCAGAAATTCGATTTGACTCAGCTATCCTTCTTCTGAATATCCTTCTGAAAGAGCTAAAGACAGGTACGTGCACACCTATGTTTACAGCAGCACAATTCTCAATAGCTAAATCATGAAAGTGGCCATACATGTGCATCAACAGATGAATGGATGAAAAAAATGTGGTACATGCTGTATACCCAAGGGAGTACTAGTCAGTCATAAAGGATAAATTTGAGTCATTTTTAAGAAAATGGGTGGCTCTTGCTACCGTAATAAGTGAAGTAAGTCAGAAAGCTAAGAATCACATGGTTTCTCTAATATAAGAAACCTAAAATAATTGAAAGAGCAAAACAAAAGAGACACAGGAAAAGGGAGACAGACTGTACAGACGGGAGGCGGGTCTGGAGAAGAAGGGAGAGGAGGGGGAGTAAAATGACTGATACAATATGTGTACATATCAATTCCCCAAGGTGAATGTGATCACTGTGGATCACAAAGATACACTAACAAAAATTTTTAAAAGGCACCAATCACATGTAAGATGGCCCAAACTAGTATAGATTAATTCAGAAAACTTAAAGTCTAAGTATGGCATTGGTAGTCCATAATAAATAAAAGTAGGAATTTCTAGGTTTTCCCTTCACTAAAGTTTTTTTTATTAGATTGTAGTTTTTTAAAGTAACTACTTTTATAGTTACTGAAAAGGCACAGTCATGTCTTCGATGGTGGGAAGGCTTCATAATCAAGGGGACCAGGACTGGCCCCACAATTCCCATGCTTCGCAGACACTTTAAGGGTTGTTGGGATGAAATGAATACATTTGTTATATAAGAAGGACATGAACTTTGGGGGTCTCAGGGGCAAATGGTACAGACTGAATGTTTGTGTTCACTACAATTCATATTTTGACACCCTGAATCCCAGTGTGATGGTATTTGGGGATAACACTTTGAGGAGGTAATAAGGCCATGCAAGCAGAGTTCTCTCAGTAAGATAAAGCCTTTATAAGACATGAAAGAGCTTGCTTCTTCCTCTTGTCTTTGCCAGGTAGGGACACGACATCAAGTTGGTCATCTGCAAATTCTTATCAGTACCCCACCAAGCTGCCACTCTGATGCTGGGCTTTCAAGCCTTTACAAATGGTGAGAAATAAATTTCTGTTCCTTAAACCACCTCATCCATGGTATTTTCTTAGAGTAGACCAAACTGACTAAGGCAAAAATTAGTGGAAAGGCAGAAAAGCATCAAGAAGGTGGGTCAGGTAAACCATCTTGAAGCTGTATTTGCATATAAAGCATGGCATTTCTATCTAGATTGTATTTGAAATATATTCTAGTCATAGTTTAAAATTTCTGCATGTTTATTTTCTTCTTTTCACAAATTGAGCTTAGATATCATCAACTTTCAGTGCCTTTAGGAAGAGATCATTGTGATAGCTATTGACTCTTCCTCTCCAATTTACCCCTTCATTACTAATGCTGATGAAAATTCACCAGGCAATGCTAGTCACTAATAAAAACTCAGTCCCTGATCTTTATAGATGTAAATGGAATGTCCAGAGTCTATACCACTTTATTTTCATCATACAAGAGTGGTCTACATTTTGCACTGCGTAGGGATTTTACATTATCACACCTAAACCTTCTGTCAAAATCACAAGGTAAGTAATATCACCTCAGTCTTGCAGACTAGAAAAGTGAGGCTGAGAGCCTAAGTAACTTACTTGTCCAAGGTGATTTTAGCAGTTTCAACAGAAAACAGACCAGACACTCAAACTGGTAATTTAATCAGACTTTAGCAAAGAGACTACTGGAAAGGTATAAGAAAACACAAGGCCTGCTACAATAGCTGGGGGGCAAGGAACAGTGGGCAGGATCATCGACCCCCAAAATGGGAAGATGGAGGAGAGCGAGTAGTTACCAGAACTCTCAATGAAAGCCCAAGTAGTGACCATTCGACCCTACAGGAAGAAGACAAAGGGAACTCACACCTGAGGCTCACTCTGCTCCTTGTGTTCCACCTCCTGCCAGTTGTCTCCACTGGGTGAAATGAGCTGAAATGCACAGGGCAGTCTTTGCTAGGAGTTCAGCAGGTTAGATGAAGGTACGGCTACACAACGTGCTAGCAAGTCTTGGATTCAAGTCCACGTGTACTTACAGACTGAACATCGCTGCGGAGAAAATCTGTAATCTGAAATGCTCCAAAATTGAAAAGCTTGTGGGCACTGAAATGATGACATCAGTGAAAACATCCACACCTGATTTCACATGACAGGTGGCAACCAAAACACAAGCGCATGAGAAACATTGTATGAAACTATTTGCAGGATAGGTATATAAGGAAACAAGTAGACTTGGGTCTCATTCCAACTTTCTCATTATGCATATACAAATATTTCAAAATCTCAAAAAATTCCAAAATCCAAAAATACCTTTTGTCTCAAGGATCTTGAACAAAAGGTACTTCACATATATAACATCAGGCTATATATTGCATTCTAAGAAGATAGGTACGTTTATAGTTCGAATACATAAATCTTCTATTTTCAAAATCTCTTCAAATTCTCAAAACTTCTATCTGCCATCTGGATTCCCACATTCTTTCTCTTCCCTCTCAGTTCTCCATGCACACTGTGAATTGTCAATCATGCTCACCCCACAATGTGTCTCCCCAGTTTGTCCTTCCATTGCTTCCCCATTTGGCCTACCTGAAATGGCTACCAAAGCTAGCCATTTCAACTTTGCACTCATGACCACATTACAATCACTTCTATTTTGTCCTCCTGTCACTCCTGCCCTGCCAATTCTCAACAGGCATGGCCTTTCCACTGTTTGCTTTCTTGGCTTCTACTCCTGGTCTGCCAAGCCATCCTGGGGAGAACTGTGAAGCTACACTACTGAGCTCACTACAAATTCACGCTCCCTAATCTCCACAGTGCCTTTGCAATGGTCCAGCAATTTCTGATTCAGCTCATGCTGAGTCATCTTAACACTCCCTACACCAATGCTCCTAAGCCTTTCTTGCTCTCTTTTTTAGCCCTTGATCTTGTCCTATGCCTTCATAAAGTAACTTGGTTTCTTATTTGAAATCTTAGAGTTGCTCCAGAGGTTATTTCCTATTTCAGTATTATTCAAAATCTATTTTTAAAAAATCCATCTTTCTCTTTCTTTTCTTCACCCTTACTTTAGAGGAAATGTATCTTCTTTTTAAGGATATATTTGCAACTTGTACTGATGACCCCATCCCTTTCTACATCCTCTACTTCCTGAAATGATCAATTACATTGCTTCCTGCTAGCATCACTTCCTCTCTCCTAGGTCCTAACTCTAAGCTTTAATACATGCTCAGGCTCTCTGGCTTCTTTCTTGGAGAAGCAGAAGGAGAAGATGGAGACGGAGAGGGAGGGGAGGAGGAAAAGGAGAAGAGGAAGGAGAAATGGAAGAAGAAAATGGAGGAGGAAGAAGAAGAAAAGAAGAAAGAAGAGGAGCAAGAGGAGGAGGAGGGATGAATCCTGATTCTTACCAAAATCCATCTTTTTTTCTTCTCTAGCCACTTTTTCTTAAAAAGAAAAACACGGGATTAGTTCATCACTCAAGCTCTCTTTCTCAAAGCTGCCTTTTCTTGTTGAATCCTCTTCCAGTCATCTACAGTATTCAATTACTACAGGTTACTTCTCTTTCTTGAAAAGCCTCTTGGCTTCCAAGTGCAACACTGCCCAGAGTCATGTACGAATCTCCTTCGCTGCTCTCTCTGAACCCTCTCTATTGTGAGGTACAGACTTTCCTTGAAGGTTCTCCTCTTTTCTTTAAATAGTCTCCTGGTGATCTCATTTATTCCCTTGGCTTAAGTGTGTTTCCATAAAGCAGTATTTAGGAGGTGACCTGTATGGAATATAAATTGACATTTTTTCCTTGGTTACTTTTAACCTTGAATAGTGCTGCTTGAGATGCACCATTTTTTATACACTAGTAGAAATGGCTGCCAATTAAATTACGACATAATGCTTTATCATTTTTATTTTTTATTTTAATGTTATTAAAGTAGCGTTTTGCCTCACTTAGAGAAATTTTCTTATGCATCACTCTTATGCATACATGAAAATGGAAACTGAAACAAAGCAAAAAGGTTAAAGGGCTCCTAAAATTTTTTCATGTGTTGGTGTTTAACTCTTTGAGCCACCTTTTGTCTTTCGTGGTGTTGGGCATTGAGGTGAAGGCACCTGACCGGTGAGGTTACGTCTCCAGTCCTTTTTATATTTTATTTTGAGATAGAGTTTCACTAAGTTCCCAACGTTGGCCCTGAACTTGCAAAATCGTCCTGCCTCAACCTCCCAAGTAGCTGGGATTACAGGTCTATGCCACCACGACCAGCCCAAACAACTTTCCAACCGAATCATCAATGTCCCTGGAGCTACCTAGAGCACTGGGACAGAGTCTCCACATTGCTAATCCACTGTTCAACTTTTCATGTTAGTACTTTCATGATGGCACCACAAGGTAAGTTTAGCAGACAGCAACCTTTTTTAAAACTCACATTCTTTTCTCCAAAAATCTTTGTTTTTTTGACAAAAATGTTGAGACTACAGTCATGTTGCCAGGAGTAACACCAGGGTGGCTCATATGTTGACACAACAAGTGTGTCACCACTGTTCTGGGCCAGCAGTCTGTAAGATACCATTAATTCAAAGCACTCTAACTTCAGAAACGTAGAACTGTGAAAAGATACTGTATAAAACTTACAGTCCCCAAATGTAGTAATTCATTTTAGTAAGTATTTAAAGAACTACCCATTGCATCAAACTCAAGACTTCACAGACACTGTTTAGGATGAGTCTCTGCTTTTAAAAAACATACTAATTGAAACAGATACTAAAATTTAAGTATATGAGTTTAAGTATTGCTCATATTGATAAAAAGTTGAGAAAAGCATTCCAGTGGCTAAAGTTTGGAAAACACATGTTTAAATGATCAGCGCTTCAAGAATAATTTGCATCTATGTATTTAGTCATCACCTCTTTCCAACATATCAGTCTCAAATCCCCTCTTGCTTCTCAGCGATACTACTTGGTCACCATCTTAGTTGCATTTTTCTTGTTGCTGGGACAAAATACTCAACACCCAAAATTAAGGAAAGAGACGTTTATTCAGCTCACAGTTTGTAGAGGTTTCATTCCGTAATCAGCAGGCTCCAAAGCAGGGTGGCATGGCACAGGGGAACACTACAAGGCAGCAGAAGACAGCAAAAGCAGCAAGAGCAACAAGGCAAGGAGAACAAGCCTCTTCTCCTCCTATATTATAAGCAGGCAGGTGTAGCACTCACATTATCTCTGTGCCCTCTTGTACAGGTTCAGGAATTTCACAAAGAGTCAACCCTGGGCCCCTGTTGAGTCACTTGAACTTCTAAGTTTTTCAAGTTGACACAGTGTCTCAACCATTATAATCACTTTGTTGGCAACTTAAACTGTATCTTCCTCCCAAAACTATTCCTCCTCTGGAGTTTCCATTACTGTGAACAGCTCCCTCTTCACTCATCCAGAAATCTTCGAACCATGCAGACCCTCCCGTCCCTCCCTGCACTGTAGGCCCTCCGCTGTTTGCCTCATAGCTGAGCTCTTAGTCTGGATTCTTCCACTGTGATGTCTCCTAGATCTGTCCTTTCTCCTTCATTCCTTCATCCATACCCTCATTCAAGTCCCAACTACCTCTCTGATGACCTGTGGTCAGTGTCCAAGAGGCTTTTCTGAGGATTCCTTGTCCTCTGATCTATCCTATGTGCTACTGGTCACACTCTTCCCCTAAAATACAATCATCATCAGGTCACTTCCTTGGCTCAAAAAGACTCAATCAAATAATAAGAAAGTTACTTTATATTTGCAGTTTCTGCAAACTTTTTTTTCAGTAAGTCTGTGATAAAGGACAGGCATTATTAATCTTTGAGAGAAACAGAAATAGAATGAGAAAATGACTTGCTAAAAGTCAGTCAACTGATCTGGTAACCTCATGCTCTTTTTTCCCTGTACTCTGTCTTCCTGCAATTCTTTTTGGTTATCTAACTATGTGTGTGTGTGTGTGTGTGTGTGTGTGTGTCAAATTTAAAAACATAACTTTATTAAATTATAATTCAAATATTTTTTCCCAGGGTCTTTCCCATACTACTACCAAGCTAATGCTCCTTAAATATAGATTTCATTGTCTCACCCTGATGTTTGCATAACTCTAATGAGAAGGTATGAAAACCAATGTTCTGCCCACTGTGCATCTGTACACAATGCTGTCTGCACAGGGGCAGCCTCCTCAATGACCTGTCTGTCTTTGAGACAGGCCCCTCCCAAGTGTGATCTTCTTAAATCCAGATCTATGTTTCCGAACCTCTATCGCGTTGACCTGTTTACCCAAGAATATTCAGTCTATTGCTAGTGGGACACAAAAATATTTTCAGCTTAGTATTTACACAACTGGTTACATATTTAGGTATTAGAGAAAGTTTAATTGGCACATATAACTATGGTTTCACAAAGGACAGGGATACGTATGTTTAAAAGGTGGCCAATTTAAAGCTAACACAAAATTATTGTTATGCACTGAATGTCTATGTCTTCCGAAAATGCCTAAGTCGAAACCCTCACTCAGTGGAAGGGTGTCTGAAGATGGGCCCTTTAAGAGGTAATCAGCTCACATGAAGTAATGAGGATGAGGGTTCGGGAAGAGAGACTGGAGCTCTTTTTCCCCACCATGTGAGGAAAAAGTGAGAGACCAGCAGCCTGCCGTCAACACAATGCCTCTGCACTAGGAACCAAATTTGCTGGGACCTTGATCTTGGATTTTAAAGCTCCTCATCTAGGAAAAACAAATGCCTGCTGTTTAAGCCATACAGCCTGGTATTTTGCTATAGGAGCCCAAGCTGACTCAGATATACACTACATAAATAAAGCTACATGGTAGTACAAAGATGAAGCGACTCTGTTTCACAAATTGTGAAAACTTAGAAAACATTACTTTGTAGCATTTACATATTATCTCTGAGTAAAATTCTTTGTGTTTTTTTCTGTTAAAATACATATGTTCTAAGTTAGAGCTAAAACTTATTTATCTATGCATCCCTAACACAAACTATGAATTGTGACCTTGTAGGTGGATTATAAAATCAATTTAGAAATCAAGACTGGAATTTCTTTAAAAAAACGATTAGAGACTATTAGCACACATTACCCATAGTTAGAAAGGGTAAATATTGTTTTATGAAATATTCATTTGTGTGTGAGTGTAATGTGAATCATGAAGTGAAATACATTCCTTATATGGGTCATGATAAATAAATTTCAAAAATATTGCCATGACATGTACTGCCTAGTACTCTATATATAATGTACTAAGATATAGGATGAACAAATACTTCTCTCAGGTACCAAAAAATATCTTACTTTTAACCTTATTTGGATTATGTCGTAATGCCTTAGTAAAACTTTTACCCATTATAGATAAGGATAATACCTTATAATAAATATTCCACCACCTCATCATGATAGGCTTGACAATTTAATATTTACCCCATGAAGATATTTTAAATGTAACTTCAACTTCCACTTTGAAATCTTTTTAAAAATTTACTTTAGATTCCCACATTTATATTTTGCAAGTGATAATTTCAAGGCAATTAAATATGGGTGTCATATGCACAGTGGAACAGGACATAGTAGCTATTAGAAATTTAGAAATGATCTAAACAACATGTTTTTAGAATATAACTCAGTCTTTTTGACCCTTTTTGAAGAGGCAGGATAGGAATGGGCAAAAGATATATAGAACAAAAAGAGGAAAATTCACAAGGAAATGATAAAGGCCTAAATTTTCTCCCATAATAAACATGTAATTGTAAACTATTCTATTGCACAAGATATTATCTAAAATAAAGGAATGATTATATTAAAACGATCTGAGTGTTGAAAAAAGTCTATCAAGCAAAAGTGACTTAGATGGCTCTAATGCTGCAAGATAAAAAGGAATGAAATGATTTAATGAATGTTGCTTCATAAATAATAACAAGAACAAATAACAGGGTGCTATCCTTCAAGTTAGATATTAAACATTAATTAATTTCACAAAATAAAGGGTAATTTAGTTCTATAATTACTTAATCAGTTACTAATTTAAACAAAGGCAGAAGTCATTCAACTGCACTGGAAAACAAAGCCAGGAAGTTTCCCTGTGGGGCACAAGCGCAGCGTCTGAAAGGGACCAAACATTCTAGGAGACATATGATAGACATGAACAAACATACTGAAGGAAGCAGAAAATTGCAGTACCTCTGGCCATTATCAAGTTCCACTCCAGTAAAGACAGGATAAGTACTGTGCTATTTAAATATACATGTAGAAAATCTTGATTTGCACATTTATGAATACACTCTGTAGATTACACAGATGATAAAGAAAAGATCTATAAATTAGCCCTGTTAATAAATAAAAAACTGAAAAGGAGCTACAGGAACACAACCTAACTTTCATCAGTTTGTATTGCCAGGGAAAAGACATCATTAGGTAAGAGAAAGCAAAAAGATTTTTAGGCTGTGAAGTCTCAAGAGAGAAATCAATCATTCATTCTACGGATATTTATTTAGTGCCTACTATTAGCACCAAAGAGAGACACAGTGGTGAACAAACCATACAAGGTCCCTGTGGTCATGGAAACTGCGTATTAGTGAACCTAAGTGAAACAGCGATTTGGAACCCTGATCCCCTTCTGCTAGCACCTGGTTGTGTAAACATGGGCAAGTTGTTTCACACACCAACACTTTCATTATTTTATCTGTTAAAATGAAGTGGTTCAGATAAATCACTTCAAAAAGATTGCTGATTATAGGATTCAAAGGTGGGAAACATCATTCAAAAATGAAATTAAGACTATTTGACAATAGAATCTAGTACCAGCCAAGTCCAATTCATCTAGTATTTTCTTTTGTCTATTTAGAAACACATATAATTAGACCAGGACATTGAAGTCTTCTCTGATCCAATGTATACCTCCATATTGTACTGACTGATTTAACTGTTTAATCCATTAGATTTTATGTTCTTCCTAGTGCCTAATATCATAATCGTCACTTGATAGATCCCATTTATCACTTAGTAGGAGAAGCTTTAAACAATAACCATCCAAGCAGGGCCTTATTGAGCTAATATGGCAGATGAGAAACAAGGAGCTCAGAAAGGCTGTCACACATTTCATGATAAAGGAAGCTGGGACATAAGCCAGGACTATCTGATGCCAAAATCCAGCTTGAGCTAAATGTTGGTGGACTTACGGATGAAGGAGTATGCCTGCTATTGCATTAAGGTTCTGGCTTCTAAGTGACGGTCTGTAGACTGATTCTGATACAAATTTCAAAAATAATAAGTTTTTTTCTAAAACTAAGTATACTTGCACTGAAGAACAATCACTTATTCTGAGATATGGATGCTCAATCTGTAGGATCCAAATATCCTCTTCCATTGTAAAAGTGATTAGATTAGTAGGTGTCACTCCTTGTTCTATCTGCTTATTTGAAACAACAAGCAGCTACCAGGCACATGCCATTCATTTCTGAAATTTATTTGATGTGGTTTTTTTTTTTTTTTTGTAAACAACTTCTCTTTCTCCTTCGCCTCCTTCTTTGTTTTTGGTGATGCTGGGAGTTAAACTTAGGGTTTCAAACGTGCTAAGGAGTTCTATCACAAGCTACATCCCAGTCCTGTAACCTGCTTTTTGAAATTCAAGTGTCTAGAACCAATAATTTAGAGTATACAGTGAGTGCTGTAACTTAAGTAATTCAGAAAAAATGAAATCAAAGCTATAAAATTCACTGTCAAGCTGTAGAAATGTATCAAAACGATCACTTACTATCAGGAAAAGTATCTAAAATGTTAACAATATACTTTACAATACTGTGAGGCTTCCTGGAAACATTGTTAAAGTGTCTATTTCAAAGTGATAGAAGTTCATTTCAAATTAACTAAAGAAAAAATTTTTACTTAAACAAATAAAAATTACAGATTAACTTCTTCAGGTAACATGAGAGAGCTGTTGTTTTAAAGGGTCCTTTCACAAGTAGATTTTGGATACACCTCAACTAATATCCATTTTCCATGTATTACTGACTTCGCTAGAAAATGGGCTCTCCAGAAGAACTAGAAGAAAGTGCAGGGTGAATAACTTTCCTAAAGCCACACTGGTAGCAAATGGTGGAGTTGGTAATAGAGTCTATAATCTCTTTGATTTCATTAACTTTTTACCCTGTTATTACACTGCCTCCTCCTTAAGGAGGATAGGGAGGAACTGCCTAAATCTCTTTTAATCTAGTATGATCTTCTCATTTCTTGGGGACTGCACATTTTCACGAAAAATGTGCAAACATCATTGCCTTTTTATGTCTAATAACAATGCTGTTTTGTAGGCTTTCTTAGGCATTGTGTCAATAAACATGTCCTCTGTTATCAGCAAGAGTTACACAACTACTGAGCAGAGGACAGGGGCAGAAACAGGGAGGAGGAGGAAGTCTAAGGCTTACTCTTGATTCTCAAGTTGCCTTGTCTACACCAATCTTTTCTTCAGAGTAAAAACACACAGGGAATAAACAAGACGGGAAAAAATTTTAAGTGCAGGTTGAGACCAAAAAACAAAACAAAACAAAACAAAACAAAACAGCAGAAGGGGGCTCCAAGGGGCCTTAAATATCTGTTGTCTACTCATTATAGGATTTTGAATATACCACTTAGTCACTAAACTTCAATTTCCTCATGTGTGAAATAAAGGTAAATACCCATATAATAAAGAGAAAGGTTTTTAAATGAAGATAACACAGGGAATGGCACATTAGGACTCGGCACATAGCAGATGCTCCATAAATATTAGCTGAATTGGTTACTGACTTCCTGCTCTGGAAAGAACAAGAGCATTCATTGGGTTGCTTCAGAACTAAATGAAACAATTTATGTAAACTCTAAGTGTCTGACACTCAGGAACTGCTCAATAAATATTTGCTACTACTGTAATTATTAATCTACTATTACTTATTTCCTCCCATACTTCAGTTCTTTCAGTAGTGTATTAGGGTAAAGGAATGTGGGAAAATTTTGAGATAGATAACTTTCATTAGACATTATGCACTCACTTTTTTTTATTGATTCCAGAAGGTGATGAAAAAAGAATATGAAAATGTGTCTGCACGCTGGGACATAGCTCAGTGGAAGATTTCTTCCTTAGCACATGCCATGTCATGGGCTCAGTCTCAATCCCACCAAGCAAGCAGGCAAGAAGCAAGCAAAAGAAAGAGAGAGACAGAGACAGAGACAGAGACAGAGACAGAGACAGAGATGGAAGGAAAGAGAGAAAGAAAGAAAGAAAGAAAGAAAGAAAAGAAAAGAAAAGAAAAGAAAAGAAAAGAAAAGAAAAGAAAAGAAAAGAGGAAGGAGAAAAGCAAACAAGAAAGGAAAACACATTTGGCACGTGTGGCATTTTTTTAACCTTTTCAGAGAAATACATCATTATATGAACAATACTTCATTTCGAAAGTTAAATGTTTTATTTAAGCATTTTATTTACCATCATTATACAAGCTACATTAAAAATTTTTCTTCTGTCTAAAAATGTGGGTCAACATTCACTAAACTTTTAATCTGAAATATATTTGATACTAATTTATTCCTTTGGATATTAAGGTATTTCAATATCCAAACTATTTTAAATTCTAGGCTCAATTTTTATCATTCCTCTATTACTGGGATGCCAATATTCAATATTAAGTTTATATTTCTTTTGTTCATCTCTTTTTTCCCATAGGAAGTCTTGCTTTGCTTTGTCACTGGGGTAAAATGAAGAACATAGAAACTGCCCTTAAAAATGTCACGGTAGGCAGCTATTAGTTACCAAATTTTAAAAACTTTTCTTTAATAGTTTAGAGTTTGTTAGATTCCCAAATATATACCTTGACGTCCTTTTTCACAAATTATACTTTTAGATTTTAATCTGATGCTGTTCAGGGCAACAAGTCACTTCATATCTGAAACAGGATCAAAAATGTTTTTAAAGGCCATATAATTGTGTGCGACACTGCTCCATGAGCTTTTACAAAAGAAATTCCTTCAATAATGTCTGAATGCACACCAAAATGCAAGGAAATGGTATAAAATGGACACTGTACAGGAAAAAAAAAAAACTTTTTCTAGAAGAAAACAGACATGTGAAGGTTCAGACCCTGGGTTCTGCCATGTTCTGCTGGCTTCCGGCGTGAAAGCATGACCCTGAGAGGTTCATGGTCTCAGGAGCACCTGACGTTACTGCTCAGGAGACGCGAAGCCTGAGCTACTCCTGGTCGCTGAGTGTCGAGACCTAAGAAGCGTTTTAGCCAACACCTCGGTGGTGCAGAGGCGAGTTGCTCCACCGTCAGAAGCAGCGTCACATCACCCCTCCCCGTGTCTCCCCTGCGCGCGCTCTGCTTGTCGCCCTCATTCTCACTAATGCACAAGTGTCTGCCAGGAAGCATTACAGAGAACACTATTTCGGGAGTTGGCTCCTAGCAGGGGGAAGGAGAGAAACCCACCTTTGTCTTCTCAAGAGATGTTCCAACTTAACTTTCAACATTTTATATTAGAAGTCAATGGGGATAAGTAAACATTTATTGGCACATGATAATGTTAAAAATCAGGAGATCTGACTTTAGATGGCTTTCACTGGGACTTGTAACTTAACCTTTCCGGACGTAGGTATTCCTATTTGTAAAATGGAAACAACAGCATCTATCCTCTGAAATAACTGTGAAGATCAAATGATGTTTATGCTTGCATCAGAGAAGGCAACAAATGGCTGTCCCCCTTTTGAAAAGTCTATTCGGGGTTCTGGAAGGCATATAATTAATCTATTTGAGTTCTACCTCTTGAGATGTCTGCTCCATGGCAGAGAAGCACAAAGGGGGAGAAGTGATCAAAGGAAAGGTATAGAAAGCAGGAGAAAAAGCATGAATTTTTAGCTGTTGGGGGATTGCTATAGTAGAGAACTAGTGATTTTATTTACAACTTTCCAATCTTTCAAAGAAGAATAATTTGCTATCATTTGCTAAACACTTTTTTTTGGTTCTGTACCTGGAGCACAGCTATTTAAGATGCTCTTATAAAAAGCAGCTCCATCACACCTTGTTGCGTGCTTATATTTATGACCACACTTCCCTTCTATGCCCGCAATATCATAAGATGTACAACAAATGTATCTAAAATAGCACTGAAATACCACCTTGAGCTTCAAAATGAATTTTGTGTCTATCACACAACCTTACTGTAAACGAGATGATCACAAACATAATTGCCAAATACTGAACATTTATCTATCCTTTTAGTATGCAGCAACATAAAGACCAGTCTAGTTTTATTTATAGAGATGTGCGCACCTTTTAAATACTAGTTCTTCATACACTCTTCTCCTTTGCACAGACTTCCAGGTGATCTAAGGTCATTACCAGAGAGACACAGTATATATAACCTTGAGAACAACTGTGCTATAAGTCAATAGTGACTCACGGGTTTGGATGGGTCACCAATATAGCATTTGCTGAGCACCCCAAATCATCTGACACAGATATTCTACAACTAAGAGACTAATGAAATAAATTGTACAACTTGGCTGATTCCCAATTGATAGTTTGGGGTATAAGAATCATCTCCCCACTAACACTGCTGTAATATTATTATTCACTATCAGCAAAAATATTTGATTACATGAATATACTAAGAAAAAGGTGTTGGCTTAATGCTATAAATTTCATATCACCCTGTTAATTCTAATATGACTATTTGGGATCACAGACTTATTCTTAATAAAATAAAGGTGACACAAATATAAGCATTAATAAATTGTCACATCATTATATTATTCTTTGCAATGAAATGTAGACATGCCATTCACTTATGTGATTTTGTAAAATGGTAAAAATCATACCTCTAACAAACCACACTTTATAAAAAAAATTATGTTATAGCATCTGAAGTAGATATAAGCTATAAAAAGGGCATTTGCAAAAACATACTGTAGTACAGAGAACAGAATTTTATTAGTAGCAAATATATATTCTTATGACACACTTAGATATGAGATCTAAATTGTCAATAAGGCCAAACCAGACTCAGTAAAAGCATTAGAGAATACTTCCCAACATATTACTGGCTGACAAACATACTTGCTGTAAACTTTTCCCTGAAGATTCACATATGCAGCGAGGGAGGTTCATGCAGTGCTGTTTACATGCAGAAACAAGTGACAAATCGCATGCTGGAAACCCAAGCAGAGTCCCGCTTGTCAGCAACACCAATACTCCTGGAACTTGTGCCATGGGTTAATGGTGATCCCATTGTTTTCAATCATAGGCTTCTGTAGTATTAGTACAGAGAAATGCTTCCTAAACTACTCTAATTATTCAATAAGAAAACAATGATTTAAACAAAGTGTATTTATACAAAAACAAACAAAAATGACAGCAGAGAACTATGGTCAGAATCTTCCAATTTACAAAAAATAAAGATTAAAGAATGACATTAAAATCTATACATAAAGTTGAATTTTCTCATACATTTAACAAAAGTATTTTATTATTCTTTTTTATTAGTGTATATTAACTATACAGAATATTGGGGGTTTTTTTTTTGATACCGGGGATCGAACTCACGACCTCGCGCTTGCCAGGCAGGCACTTAAACCACTGAGCTAAATCCCCAGCCCAGAATATTGAGTTTCACTGTGGCATTTTCCTACAGGTGTATACCATACTTTCATTGATTATTCTTAAATACTCGTATTTAAGAATAGCGTATTTAAGAATAGTTCTAGGGACTGCTATATAGCTCAGTGGTGCAATGCCTGCCTGTCAAATGTGAAGTCCTGAGTTCGATTCCTCATATCAAAAAAACAAACAGAATAATCTTCCATTTAAGAATAATCTTTATTTTGAATAATCTTAGTTATCTTAATAATCTTAATTTTATTAATAATCTTCGTTTCCCAACATATAAAAGCTAAGAAACATCTGAAAAGAAATGAAGTTGTGATTAGTATTTTACATCTATAATTTAAACATATTCTTGAATTAAAGGGTAAAAATGCAATAGAAATATAACTATAGATTTTCATAGGTTAGCTAATCCAATTTGACTTATAGAAATAAAAGGTAAAAATGCAGTAAGCAATAATAAGAAAGATAAATCAATTCTTACAGAGTTATCCAAATTTCAAATCTATCAGTTAAGAAATAACACTTTGACTTTACAAATTCTTATGTAGACATGTTAAATAAATTTTAACTTAAAATTTCTAAGCACATATTTATGTTAATTATACTTAACATTTTAAAGTAATTTACTGTTTATTTTTTAAATTATGCTAAACTTTAATCTTCAAAAAGTACTAAAAAATTTCACATATTCAAGTTATAAATAATATTTTTCCTAATTTGTTTTCTTTACACATTATCTATGAGAAATAATAATAAAAATTTAAGAGTACACTTTTCAAAGCACAAAATTTTTAATTATTAGAAAATATGCAAAAAAGTTGGGTGTAAAATTTTCTTTTCTCTAGATTAATTATATTAGAAACATTTTAAAAACAGAGTCCTCATTTCCATCTCTATGGACTCATTATAGGAAGCATGAGAACATTTGACTAGCGGCTCAACGGCGCAGCCTATGTGTAGGAAAGCAGAATACAACAGGAGCTGGTGCAAACTACAGCCAGTTAGTTGTTTGTTATAAAGGCTTAAAAGTACAATATGGTTTTAAAAAATTATTATGAAAGAATTTAGCTTCCACTAACTGTAAATTTTGCTGTTATTTCTAAAAATAAAGTAAATTTAGAGTAAACATACATAAGACATAAATAGAAATCTTTTTCATTAAACATGAAGCATTATATTTTTCATTGGTTTTAAATTGCCTCTGAGTAAATCTGAAATCTTCCTATTTCTTCTACTTCCAAAAACCTAAAGAAGTATGGAGCTCTTTGGCTGAGTTAATATTTTCAGTACCTGTTTCCTGTCAGGTTAACACATGACTTCAGGGTTTGTGATTACTTTAAAATAGTCTCTCCCAGAAAATACCAAATAGATAACGATAGCACAAACTCTACATCAGAAATATTATTCTAACTTAACGGTTGTTTTAGACTCATTAAACAGACGCCCACTATTTTAAGGTACGAGTGACAGGGAGGCTAAAGGAATGTGTTGTCATCTCATGCATGAACTTGATACACACATTAGCTTCCACAAATCTTCAATTCATACACACTACGGTTCTTTGGTCCAGTATAGAGGGGGAGCTGTTTGACTTTTTAAGACAGTGTAGACGCTTATCTCACATACCTTCATAAAATTAACACAGAATGAAGTAAACATATATGTGTATATATTTGAAGTTTTAAAGTAGCCTATTTCCTCAAATTTTTGACAAGAAGCTACTGGTGTTAATAAAGTATGAGCAAAAATCAATCAAAAATTTTTTCAATGTGCAATGAAAGCTTACAGTCCTCTGTGTACAACTTACTTCCCTGTTATTTTTTATGTCTCCTTTAAAAAGCCAGGAGCTATCGTATAGGTAAGATCTTTCTATATGCCCCTAACTTTGCTCCTCCATGCAGAGTCACATGTTCAGTGTAGTGGCAAAAACAAGTGTTCAGAATTTGTTCTCATTCCTCTTCTCCATTATTACAGAAAAGGGGTGACCCTGTGAATTTACTCAAGCTTTTAAACATGAAAGAAGTGCAGTAACTCAGACAGTCTTCCTACAAATCAAGTGCAATCAGAAAAACTGCCTTAGTAAGGCTACAACTTAACCATTTTAATTTTAACTTCAGGATGAGATGTTTTAAAAAAATGTGTTTCGACCACACAGTAGAGGTCTGATCAGTCTGGCACTGACTACAGAAAAATAAACTCACAGTGAAGACAAGCACAATGGCCAGAAAAATTATTTCTATTTGGTTCACTCTTCATCTTTTCTTTCTACTGCTTTTGGTATAAAGGAATCAACAACATGTTGAACAAAATCAAAACAAAAGCAGCCCAGATGTTTAGTTTTTCAGTTACCGACAAGTGATTTAATTCTAAAAGCTCTTTTTACTCTATAAAAAAGTTGTGGATACATTTATTTTTTTCTGTCTTGAGGTTTGATTTGTTGATCAAAACATAAACTATTTTCAGGATGCAAATGGGACCTTTCCACTCACTGTCATTTCACGAACCACAGGTTTTACAATTCTCATCATTTTAGTTGATATTTTAATCACCTTAGGTTTATATAAACTTTCATGCTTTAAAATCATATTGTAAATTTCTTGACAATTTATAAGCCAAAACACTAAATAAGAATTGATTATTTAATACCTTGCTATGAAAAAAAGAAATCTTAATGTCCAAAAACTATTATAGAATAGCCAGTCCCTGCCCAAAGGACCATTCTACTTTGAAATAGAGATACGTATATGCTAAGAAAAAACCCATGGAACAAATTAAAATTAAATTTACTAGTAATTTCTACTTCAGTAATTTCTCAACTTAACTGTAAAAATAAATAGGTGCTAATTTGACATTAATAAATTAAGACTATTAGAGACAGTCTCTCATTGTTGGCCTTCAACAATCGTCAATGACACTATTTTCTGTTTGCATTTCCTCCAGCATGTTAATGTATCTTTGTTTAGGCTCCCAAGTCTAATGGTCAATCTAAACCCCGCCAATGAAACAGCAGGACTAGAAAACAAGTGCACTGAGAGGACCTCTGGAAAGACCATTTGGTCTGTTGCCAAGTATGCAGTAAGGCTACAGCCCTGAAAGGCTACTTAAATATTTTTTTTATATGATGAATGAATTACTCTTTTAAAAATTCTCAAAATTCTTTGTTTTTCATACAATGTCCATCAAGGAGGAAGGTGGTCTGCAAGACGAACTTAGTGCTACGTGGGCTCTAGTCTTTGTCTGCAGTCTTAACTGGGGATTGTACCTTAGCTACCGTAGTTCAAGCGTAAAAATACTTTGTCTGTAATACTATATACTGTTGCCAGTGACCCTCTAAATCCTTGAACCAACTGTGTCTTCTGGTGTCACAGAAGATAATGCCAATTTATTGCAATGTGTGGCTTTTTTAACTGATTAAAATTAAGCCGTAAGCACGTGACAATGGAATTAGCACATTTAGAGAGGCTCCTTTCCCACATCCCATTTTGCGCTAGTGTGGCTGGTCCCTGCAACTCTACGCGGGTGCAATGTTAATGACTTTGCTGGGTTTTGATGTCCTTATGAAGAAAGCACGGCTTGGTGTTTGTGGACAAGGTAGATATGGGGGCTGAAGAGCTGTGATTGGGAACATGGTGACATCGTTTCTGTTTTCCGATAGGATCGGTGTCATTTTCCTCTCAGCGATAAGACACCTCCACTGACAGTGCCCGATTAGGGAAAATTTTATTTTAAGATTCACTTTTATCGAATGAGGATAGAGTGATAAACAGTTCAGCCTCAGGGAAGGAATAGGAACAGATTTCCCTCTTTTGCAAATTCCACCTTTTCCCTGTTTTCTCTCTTTCTCCTTTAGAAAGATGATTGTGTTTTAGTTATTATTAATAGTATAGAATATGGTCTTGCAACGTGTGATAGATACGATAAAGTTATCTGAATCAAGAGATACTTAGATGTTCTTATAAAAGAAAATCTATTTTACATAGTTATATATTCGTGCACATACACACAAACACCACACACATATTCTCGTATTTTCTCCCCTCCCTCTAATACAGGATTTTTTAAACCTTTCCATTTGTGGAAGTTACCTGGTATTTGTGACTTACGCAAATAAAATACCCTAAATGATTTTGAAACTGAAGTAATATGGATTCAATTATTCTAAATATACTCACATTTCATACTTATTTTCAGAAATAAAACAGGATTGTGGCCCTCTAATTTTTGAGCAAATACTAATGCTTCAGAGAAGAATATGAAAAACTATGGATTGTTTTAAAATAATACAACATCACTACTCCTGAATTCTGGGGGCTTAATAAGGGCACTTCAAACCTCCATTGTCATACATTAAGTCTGTTCACTTTCGATATAACAGCTATAATTCAGGAATATTCTGTACGACAATCACTTGAAAGATCACTTGATAAGGAGAAAAATAAACACTTGACATTATTTATTTAAAAAAATTTTTTTTTCTGAATAACAGTTCATCAAATGACTGCCTACTCCTTTTGTCCTTCTGAGATCAAATGTAGTATTTCAGAGACAATCTTTGAGAATATGTAGAGGCACCGGTAAACCCTGGTTCATTATAAGCATATCTCATTTCAAAATTTGGGGGGGGGGTGCTGATGATAAAAGAAAATCAGAAAAATATTCCTTTATTGATAGAAAACTGTTTTGAGGGGAAAATATGGAATGAGTCTTTAGTTTGTAACAGTTTTCACATATTTCCAGGGTCTACCTAAATTCTCGTTCTAAATATTTTCCCCAGAATTATAAAAAAACAAAAGTTGATCCTAAGCATTATCTATTTTGACATTCAAGTCACTTTATTATTCTAATTTTTTAGTTATCAGTGACTAAAGGATCATTTTAAAATATTCTATTTTCATTTGTGTCAAACTTCCAAAGGGGGGATAAACCAAAATTCAAAACCCCATGGTATGAGGTGTTTATACTTTTAGGTTGATTAATTTAGGTACCTGCTATGCTTACAAGTATCAAAAGAGAAATGGTTACATGTCCCACCCATCATATAATAAAGCAGAAAACAGGATATACAATTATAAAGCTGCTACTAGCAAATGCCACTGGTCCAGACATTTCTCTTCTAACCCTTTAAGGATTTTAGCAAGACAAACGTTATAATCAAACTCACAACAAAGCCACATTATGACACTGCAACCTGACTTTCCCTGTCAATTTTACGGCCTAAAAACAATTACCTAGTAAATTTATGAAATTGTAATTGGTAAATATTGGAGAAGCAACGAAGCTCAACAACTAATGTGTGTTGTAAATTGAAAAGAAAATCCAGACTTGTTATTGGCTTAAAATCTTTGCCACCAAATGCTTACTAATGAGTGCTTATTAATGAGCCTGGTAGACTAACTTAAGTATTCTTTTCTTAATTATAACTTTGCTGAGTAAGATGTAACAGTCTTTAAAGTAACGTATTTTTGAAAAAACTACTTGAATGCATTAAGAATTTCAACATAATGAGAGCTTGATTAAAATCCTAAAACGTCACACAGCCCAAGTATCTTCTTAAAGGTGGTCTGAGAAATGGCTATAATTATTATAATAGGAAAGGTGCATGGGGAATTTTTTTTGAAATATGCACTGTTATTTGAATACAGTTACTTATATCTCTCATTCAACAAAATGCCCCTCAAGAAGCTTACATTCTTTTCCAGAAGAGGAGCAAAAAGTGAGTAACGGAATATCTAATCATAATTAATGCAATATAGGGAGGAGCCTGAGAAGATGGGAGGAGAAGCCAGCTTTAGATATGTGGTCCCCATTAAATTGGTAACCTGAACAATGAGGAGGAGCCCAGCCAAGTTCTGTACACAAAAGAAACATATGTTCAACATCTGACTGCACTACATTTTTTAAAAAGGTATTTCTGAGGCTGGGAATAAACCTCAGTGGCACAGTGCCTGCCTGGCAAGCGTGTGGTCATGATTTCAATGCCCAGTACCTCCCTCCCAAAAAAAGGTGTTTGTGCAAAGTCACATTTACTTACTAAACAAATCAGTAAGAATTCTAAAGATTTTAATTGGTATACAGATAAATCCAGGAATAAAATATCTCAAAGCAAAGAATCTTGAGTAGAAAATAAATATTAAAGTATACCTATTACTAAGTATTATTGACTCTAAACTTTCTAATGATTCCAAAAGGCTTTTAAGACCGGGCAACCAGTGCACTACAGTCATCATTGCAATTACTCATCTGGGCCAGTGAGAACTCAAGTGACAAACTAGATTTTGCCATCTCTACATGCCCTAAAAACAGGCACATGCTTGTTTGGATGCCCGCAAGCCTGTGTGAATCCACTCTGATGATCAGCACTATATAAAATGGGAATACCGTTTCTAGTGCCAAAAATATTCCTTGCCCTAGCTTCATCTCTCCAATTTTTTGTTTTATCATAGGACACCCAATAAAGGTATTTACCCAAGTCTCGGGAAACACAAATGCCTTTCTCTTCTGTCACGAGCATCACCTAGAATGGCTTTGCATCTGTGTGTGCAGAATGAACATTTCACCGAAGTAAGCCCCAGTCTTTCCTAAGAGGGCTGCTGATTGGTTGGAGGAAAAAGGATGGAGAGAAGGGAAAAACAGCTGATGAAGAGATCATCCACAGCGGAAACGTGGCTGAGCAGGACTGCAGCACAGGGGGTGCGTATAGGGTGAGGCACGAAGAGGAAGGCACTCTTTCTGTGGCTGCATTTGAAGTGGGAAGGAGGCCTGCAGTGAGCAAACTTCAGATGTGAAGAACAAAAGGCCAGGTTTTCCCCTACACCACCGTTCTACCTTTTTCTCAATACTGACGAGATGATGAGGTCTCAAACTGAAGCCCTACAGGATTACGTTTTGACAGCCTATATTTTTTAGTTAGGTTTATCTTCCAGACATACAAGGTGAAGCATTTGTTATTGTGTATAAAACAATTAAATGGAGTACTGTTACCAACCTGTACTTAGAGAACATTTAGAAGTATCTCTATTCTTTATAAATGAATCAGTGCACATCAGAATAACCAATATATGTGTTCATCCAGAATCTTAAGTCATACAATAAGGTAAAATATTGTGATCAATAATCATTAACATAGCTTAGGTCAGTTTACCCATTTCTTTCCTATTCCTTTAAATGAATAATGTGGAAGATGGCAGTTCCTAAGCTGATGGTGGATCTGAGGTTGCCAGTTACAGGAGCACTTAAGCGCCCATTGGCACAGCAAGATTCAAAGCCCTGGTAGGCTTCAAAGAAACACTTTTTTTTTCTTCTTCTAGAACTCTTTGCTTTCTAGTAAAGCTGCAACCACAATGTTCTCTCTCTTAATGCCACCATAAAAAATCAAAACACTTTAAAACAAATTGATGTACTCTTTAATACAGTCATCACATCATCACAGGACCCTTGCACCCTGCATGGTGACAACCGTAGGGATGCATACCACACATCTCTTTCTTTGTTGCCTGCTTCAATGCTTAAAGAAAAATTGAGAGAGAGAGTGTGTATCTCTCAATTGAGATATGGGCACCTTTGATTGACAAGACCTAATCAGCTTATCTCTACACTAATAAAGTTGGGGCCTGCGGTGCTGGTGTATGCCCCGCTCCAAGTGAACTTTTACTAGGCAAAGCCTCACTGACCAGGGCTCAAGCTCTGCTTCTCTACACTCGTTCCGATCAATTCTTAATGGGCTATTTTCATCTTAATAAACCTCTACAGTCTTCATTCATGATGGTCTTAGAGGCACTTTAGCTGGATGAATCGCCTAAAGTAATGGCTAAACAGGAAGTCTACGATAAATATTTATGCACATTGAAATCAATGAGCTATGCTTTCCAAGTTCTCGGTGTGAAGTAAAAAATAACTTCTCAAATATTATTTTTTTCTTTTACATAACTGTTTATTAAAGAGAGGAACTTTTAAAAAAAAAATCAAAGGATGACAGGTTCCTTTGCACATTAGAAAACAAAGAGATCCTTTTACTAATTCCTGCTGTATGACACTGTTAGATTTTCGACTCCTTGGGATTGAGCCCCCAGGCTGACACAGCCATACATTGTGGTTTCCCTGTCACCACCACCACAGTACTTTTGTGACACTGACTTACTCATACCATATATTCAATAAATGAACCCTGATGGATTGGTGAGGATAATGACAACAAGGCTAGGAATCAGGGTGGGGACATACAAAAATACACATGCATTTTCTTCTTAGAGTTGACTTTCCAAGCTTTCCATGTATTCATGAAAGTCTTATCTTTACAATTGTTACATTAAGACTAAACTCAAGAATAGAGGTACAAATAAAATTATTAAAGCACCAGCTTCTTCTTCAGCTACATGATAGAGCCCTGGAAAAGAAGATTCACTGTGTGTGTATCTCAGTGGAGTAAAGTACATAGTAGACATTTTGATCTTACCTTTCATACGCAGTTTACCAAAGACAGAGATAGACTCATTGGATAAAGCAAAACCTATAGAAACAATTCCAGTAGTGGAGAAACTTTTTGAAATGATAACAATTTTCCATATAAAAATATATATGAGATACACACACAAGATCAAGATAAGTCAAATGACATATAGAAATATAACTTCTAAAAAAATAAAACTTCTACTACTAATTTACTCTTCCAAAGTTTGTAAAGCATACATATGAGTATCATTTGTATCTCCAACAATATTAAATGATCCTTGAAATCATTCAGTACTGTTGCTTTCAAATTGCAATACACATTAAATATTATAATCACCTGCATAAGATGAGGCAATTTTAAACACATTCCAAAATGAAGCTTTCTAGAGATTATAGGAAACCTGAGCAATATTTTTCACTCTGACTATAGTCTTCATATTGTAATTACTTTATATAAAATCCACTTCAGCCTTATCAATCAATGTTATCTTTACTCCTGAACATAGGAAGATAATTTTTGCAATATAGTTTAATTTACAGAGCTTATTTTTTACTAATCTCCTAGCAAAGAAAAAAAAATGAAACATGCCAAGGTACATACTCCAATCTATGACCTAGATCCCAAACATATCAATTTTATCACATGGAAATGCTGACATATTATAATTGTCAAAACCTTATATCCCAGAAGAGAAACTAAAATAGGCTATTAAAATGTATAAAAATAAGACTGTTCAAGTGATAAGGGTCCCTTTAAGGGAGGTTTTCTTCCACAAGAAAGAACATAATATAAAAATATGGTACAAGGGAAGATATTTTATTCAAAGCACCAAATTATCAATATGGTCAACAGTATTTGGGATTTTCAAATAAAACATTTAAACCTGTAACAAAAAATAGGAAGTGGACATCAAGATTCAGTTTTCTATGTAAAAGGACAAAGTTAGGTTTGGCATCCCTATGACTCATTCCAGCTTTCATTCCAGACTTCAAAATTTTAATATATAGATGCTATGAAAACTTTGGAAGAGTAAATTAATAGTAAAAGGGCTATTTTGTTTGTTTGGTTTTTTGAGTCAGGATCTCCCTATGTCGTCCAGGCTGGCCTCCAACTTGTGATCCTCTTGCTTCAGCCCTACTGGGCTTAGAAGAATATGCCCCCACACCTGGCTTATAAGGTGTATTTCTACAGCCCATTTAGCTTCTGTTGATAACTTATATCCTAGCATTCATCGCTTTAAAAGTTTTTCTTTTCTTTTCTTTATTTTCTTTGTCTCTCCACCAACCCCTTCTTCATCTTCAAATATTGAGACCTCAATTAACTAATATCACAATTTGGGTAAAATACAATGCAATCTTTTTGCCTAAAAAGCGAAATACTTTTGCAATGGTGTGAATGAAATACTAAAAGAGCTCCCATGAAAACTCAAATTCTTTACCAGAATGGTGACATACGTTTTTTTAAAAAAATGTCCAGTAATAGTTCATTAGTGTTGGATGCCTGGACTGAGAGCACTACTTTCAACCAAATTTAAATCACTCTGTTTCTTTTCAAAGTTAGATCATAACAAGGCCAAACTAATACTGAATCATTTATGAGGTTTTTAAAAGTTGAAACATCAGAGTCATACATGTAGAAGTATTGTTCTGACATTTGAATTTTAGCAATAGGCAATCCTGAGACATTTCAAGTTATGTAAAACCTGACATTTCCATGTAAATATACCAAACAATAAGGCTATAAAAAACCATTTCTCTACCAATACTTAAAAAATTTAAAATACTTAATAAAACTTTAGAAGCATAGTTCTCTATGATTTAGATGCACACAAGTCATTACCTAAAAGCTTTAAATGTTTATTCATTGAAAAGTATATACTAAACATTCATTACACTGACATTTGTCATTTATACATAGGAAAGCAAACATTATTATTTTTTTAATTGGTACCGGGGATCAAACTCATGACCTCACACTTGCAAGGCAGGCACTTATGCCGATGAGCTAGATCCCCAGCCCCGATGAAAGCAAACATTATTAATCCCCTTTCTTACTTGGTCCTAGATTACTTGGTCCTAATTTACCTTTCCTTTAATTTCTCTTGTATAATGTTAAAGTATTCCATTAAGTGTAGATGGCTTAAAATTGTTTCTCAGATGTTAATTACTACATTAAATAAAATATACTTAAGTGTATTTTACTTTCTTGAGTTGCATGAATGTCAGTCAGCTGTAACTTTATAAGAAATCAGTTTGATGAACCACTCATGAATGATCACCATGGACAATGATTCTCTCCTTAAACCCCCAAACTAAAATGTTGATCTTGACATGAAGATTTCCAGCATGTAAAGACTTTTTGTAAAGACCAAAATAAATAGGGTAATAATGAAGAACAAAATGTATAACATTTTCAAGCTGCAAATTAACAAGCAGATATTGACTTTTCTTTGAGGTCAATAACAGCTCTTTATTGATCTAAAAAGTTAATACCTACTAAGGTCAATATAAGACCTCAAGTGTCAACAAATGTGGACTGGAAGTTCCTACTGTTAAATATAAATACTGCTAAAATGGGTACAACGTATTGGAGAAACCAGGAAATTGCCATTAGGAAGACAATACTACAAAGACCTGCCATAGTAGTTAAGAAATAGAGCTTTTTCTTTTTTTTAAAATTTCTTACAGTAGAATGTTCTGAGCCAATGACCTTTAGATATAAATCCTAATTACAATTTGTGCAGTTAAATAAGGATAAACAAAAATAACTGAAATACATGGAATGTGTGTGATTGCGTGTGTATGTTTCTCATATATCTGATAAACTACTTATATATCTGATAAAATACTTTTTCTAGAATAGATTCTAGGCATTCTTAAATCTACAGTTATTTTTAATTGTAAAATTAAATAATAACATTTTAGAAAATTCGGAAGAAATTTATCCATAGTCCCACTACCCCATTATTCTTAAACAATCATTATTATCATAGTGTTGTATTTTTCTAGATTAAAAAAGGAAAAATATTAACTCATTCTTCTAATAAATAAAGTAGACAATTCATTCCTAAGCAACTTAATGACAACATAGAGAACAACCCACAAACACTGGGACATATCCCTATATATATAAAATACTTCCCATAGTCTGAAAGTTGAGAATAGTCAAGTAAAAGTAAATCCAATAGTCAAGCAGAAGCACATATGGTTAGTTTTGGCATTAATAAGAACAGTTAGGAAAGAGGGGAAGAAGGAGAAGAGAAAAAGGAAGGAGGAAGCAAATATTCTGAAAGCATTTACTAGTGCCAAACCCTAGGCAAGATATGTTCGCAGAGACAGAGATCACAATAAAAGGGAAATTGTCTACAATGTTTTGAGGTGAGACAAGTTTGTGGCAAAGATAATATGACACTATGGGTACTCAATAAATACGAGGATGACTTTTATTTCAATGTATTTTTAAAATAAATGTTTTGTTTTTAAAAGTTTTAGATTTATAGAAAAATTATGCTTATGGTACAGAGGAGCCCCATTTACTCCATGTTACAGATTTGCCACAATTAATGAGCCAATATTGATACATTAACTAAAATCACTTGATTATTTGTATTGCATTTTGTCTAATGTCCTTTTTCTGTTTCAGGACTCCATCTAGGGTAACACACACTTAGCTGCTATGTCTCCTGAAGTTCCTCTTGGCTGTGACAATTTGCAAGGTAATTTCAGCACATCATCTAGAAATGGAATGTATAAATTTGATGAGTTGTAACTATTGTCAACACTTAGATGTAAGCACATATAGCAGAATTATCTTTTGTTACAGATCTAAGGAATATAAATAAATTTGAGAAGTGAATGAAGATAAATCCCTGGTATAGAACAAAGCAAATGATATTGAACTTCTTTGTGTATCTATTAATAGAACAGAGATGCCAGAGAAATAGTTTTGTTTGTCACAAATTCTGTAGGATTACAACCACTGATATAGTCTGTTCAACTATCTATTCCTCTTCCATCTTCCCATTGTATTATCCATACCTGGGGTTTTAGCTGACTGCTGATGAAGCAGTG
Source organism: Dolichotis patagonum (assembly GCA_004027295.1). Taxonomy (NCBI): domain Eukaryota; kingdom Metazoa; phylum Chordata; class Mammalia; order Rodentia; family Caviidae; genus Dolichotis; species Dolichotis patagonum. The sequence continues at coordinate 96,591 of PVJX010001748.1, forward strand.
AAGTAAGCAAGAACTAAATAGTATAATTTGTTCCCCCTTCATTTAGTATTAAGTGATTAGAAAGTGGACATTCAGCTGCAACTACACTTCCTCTCCTCCCCTGCATCCAGAGGGCGCCATTAGACTAGGCAGCTGTTGCCTGTGGATGGCAGGCAGAGTCAACTGGCTTTACAGTGCAGGGGGGTCCTCTCCACTCTCTACCTGTCTGCTGAAAAAATGAAGAAGGCTCCAAGCTCCGTCCAGGACAGAGCCACAAGGGTGAAAAAAACCTGGATTTCTAAATTACCATGTAGAAAAGCCATCTGCTCCTTTGGAATACTTGTGTTACACTGTTTCCAGAGTAAAAATTAAACTTCACTATGTAAAGCCCCTGGGAACTGGAGTTATTTGTTACAGTAGCTAATACCACTATGCAAATTATACAACTAGAAACTAAATTTCCCGAGCACTTATGATAGCCTTAACATTGTGTTAGGTGTTTATGTAGTTTACCTCATCTACCTCTTATGACAACCTCCACATAGGAGACCTGCAACGATTCTTTTATATTAGGAATCTGAGACTCAGAAAAGCTAAGGAACTTGCCCCAAGTCTTAGAGTTATTAAGTAATGGAATCAAGATTTGAACCCGGATCTGTCTAGCTGCACAGCTCCACAGACATTCCATTTTGCTTCACTGCAGGTGAAACACAGTTGATCTGACTTAGTACATGAATTAAAAAATAATTCCTATACATTTATATGTGTAACTCTTTTTATCCTCAAAGGAGAACAAAAATTGTACACGTGTTCTCCCTAGTTTCTATGTGAAAGACCTGAACTCCCAATTTAGAAGTAGTTGTAAGACGATTAGTTCATTTGAATTTGCTGGCATTTTTCAGATCAAGACAACGCTATACAAAAATGAAGAAGAGAAAGATACACTCCACCTTTGTAACCTGCTGATAATCTTACAGTGTTTAATTTGAGCAGAGTCCAGCAACTTACTGAGGGCACCGAAAGAACTGTTGCTCCACAAGGTTTACAGTTAACAAAGGAGAGAACAGAAAGACTTACTTGTTCTCACAACAGTATGAATTTAAAGAACTATATGGGGTGTGCATTCTACAGGAAGCCCAAGTAGGAAGAAAAATGAAACATTATACCTTGCACAGAGCAATAAAAATGAGGGGATTCATTGTAGTAAGAAAATTCACAGCTGGCAGACAGTATCAGTGAGGCAGTAAGATATTTGGTCCATCACCATGCTTACTTTTAGAGTCACAGTGTTGGGGGAACAAAAGGTTCTCCTTATATTAACAAAGTCATTCTAATCAATCACCTTAACTTACCTACATAAAAAATTTAGACAATTTTGTATAAGTCCTAGGCTAACAAACTAACACCAGTTAGAAACATTGCTGAACCCTTTAAGTTGGTGTAGTCCTCTTACGACAGAATTTTTTTTGTCTGTTTTAATAACAGGTCCTCAGCCCCAGCAGAGCTTCACAGAGCACTGAACATTACAGGTAATTCAAAAGTTCATTAATGAGGAAGAGGAAAACAAAAAGTCTTGATTCACTCTTGAAATCAAATTAACATTTAATATTCATTCTTGTTGGAGAAAGTCGATGGCACTTAGGGAAGTAAGCATTCAGGGGATCAACCTAGTCAACCTGATCAAATAATTTCCATTTCAAACAAGTTAATCTATGGATTGACAGAATGAATTAATAGATATGTACATAGTTTAAATAGGGACTTATAACTGTTTATGTCCCCTGTAGGTGTTTTGCCAAGACCTATTAAAGCTTATTAAAGCTTTATTAAAGGAACTTCATGTTTTAATTGTTTAAGACAGTGCCAAGGTCTGCTCCTTCCTTAATGTAAAATCGACTTTCCCTTTCAAGCTAGGTTGCTTCATATCCTTCATAACCAAATGCAAATTTGCTAATAGTATTAATTTAGGGCACTATTTTTCTTGGTGTATCAGAGATGAACTGTGGTCCAGTCTAAGTCTAATGAGCCCAATTCAAATATTTAGAGCCCCCAAATTATATGATGAATGAATGTTAAGGTTCCACTCTATTTAAGGCACTCTACATAAGTGCCATCTATTGCAATTAACTTCGAAAATGGAAACAAAGAAAATTGGCTCCACTGTAAACATATTCTCTATAAATGCAGGTATCAACCTTTCAATGTAGCCCAGGATCTTAAGCAAGTGATGCAATGAAACTGGAAGAAATAGCAGGACTACCCATCAATATACCTTCTTTTTCCTCCAAAAGGGAGTTTTAAAAAGGCTTTTTCTTTATTTGGCTTTTGGATGGCTTCTTCGTCTCTTTAAATAAATAGATATTTATTTAACTATCACTTAGAGTTTATATCTTAAGATGCAAAAGGACAACACAGTGCGGTACATGAATGATGACCCACCACGACAGCCTCTTTGATAATGACTTTACCTGGAAAAACATATTCTTCAATAAAAAAATTATTTTTTAATGTTAACTTTGTTCTCTTGTGGTAACGGCGGAAAACACTGTAGCCCAACAGGAAATACAGACGAAAACTTCAAATGCGCAGCACACAAAAAAGCCATTTTTAAAGCTCATGCCCATCAAGTTTTCCACTTGATATAAGTCGTACACAAAGTCTTAGTCCAATGTGAACCCATGCTGTGAAAATTCTGAAGCACCCACCTTAGAAAATTCTGTTAAATACATAAACACCACTGAAAAGAAACTTCTGGGCACTATAAGTCAAACTCAAAGGGAAAAATAAACCTGATTAAAAATAATCTCAAAGAAAGTTATACAAGAACAGTGCATCAGGGTCGCAAGCTTAACCATCCTTCGCTGTAATATTTGAAGGTAAATTGGCATTTTAGCCGTCCGCTTTGGTCGTCATTCTTTTTCTCAGCTCACAAAGATGCAATGGAATAAGGATGGCTTCATGTGTATCTTACAAACCAACTGGGAAAGTGACAGGCATTATGGGGAAGATACCTTTAAAAACGAGCATAATACTTTTTTATGGATTAAAAATGTACCCTATGACTTCACTCAGACCACCTAAGGAGAAGGTTCTGCAAATAGGGCCTGAATGCCATCCTTTTCCTGCCATTATGAAGCTCACCAATATCTCACAGAACTTCATAAAGTAAGTTTAAGAATGGCTTGAAAATACTCACTTAGGAACATCACCCCAAGTGATAACCTCCTCTATTCTTCCTAGAAAAGAATACTTTTGAAATGCAAAACCTTAATAGCCTGTAATTATAAAGTAAATGTAAAATAATGAAAATGTGTAAGTTTTTTTTTTTTACAACTCATAGGACATACGCCAGTAATTCTACTCAGAATTTTAAAAATGTCTTTTCAAGTAAAAACATCTTTAATACTCTGAAAACATTCTGCCACCCAAAATAATGAATAGAGAAACTTTTTCTAGAGATAACTTTGTGCATCAAAAAAGTTTAACACTTCTATAGGAAATTTTTCTCTAAAATAAATATGGTTGAATAAAATAGATTGTCAATATAGATTCAATTGTATGGTCTTACTTTCTCTCCCAATATTGTAGAAATGACATAAAGTGTTAATTTGTGATACCTTCAGTAATTGGGACATAGTAGATGGCACTGCCTTCCTAAACTGTAACCTGTGCCTCCATGAAATAGTCTAAGCTAATAATCTGAATTAGGATTCATATACATAACATTCTCTCCTCACATAAAACAGGAATGTGACACCTGATGCATCTTTTACTTCCACAGCCTTGCAGTGCAAGTTTGCTGAATGAATGAAATACAATTCTTTGCCTTCTTTCACACAATCTTGTACCACTTTTACCAATATTAGAGAATTAGAAATTCATTCTGTACCAAATGATAATGGCTGTGAGGACAAGAAACACACAATAAATGATTTGAGTCTATCTTTTCATGTCTTAAAAATGACTTACCAATATATGAGGTAAAATCCTCATATCCAAACTTTGGTATTTCCTGAAGATGATGTTGGCTCAGTTTTAGCCTAGTTTAAAAGTACTGAAATACTTTTAGGTATTGATTCCTATTATGGTGCCTTGTATTACCCATTATCTTTTCTGCAGCGTATAAATTAATGTATTTGTGTATATTTTCAAACTAAACTATCACTTGTACCTAGCATTTTTAAATTTTTATTTATTTTTGTTTTTTTAATAGTTGCTATTTCTAACTTCTTAAGGAAAGATATGAGGATATTTCATAACTTTCTTCTTTTCTTTTTTTTTTTTTTAATCGGTACCAGGGATCGAACTCATGACCACGTGCTTGCAAGGCAGGCACTTATGCCACTGAGCTAAATCCTCAGCCCCATACCTAGCATATTAAGCACTCAAAATAGGAACATAAGTGGTGGGGACAGTGAAGAAATGAAGAAAGAGGGAATAATGGTAAAAAGAAGAGGGTAAGAGAAAGAGAAGGCAATGTGAGTATATGAGATATGACCTAAATATACAGTAGAGGTCTAAATGAAAATATTATAGCAAAAGACATAGTGTTGTTAGTTCCCCCCAAAATACCCCACCTTGCTTTGAAAATACTTATTCCATCATGCTTGTCACTTTCTGAAGAAGTTCTACAGAGCCATTTTCATAAGTGTCTTATAGGAGGTACGATCAAAAATATGGTGAATGATGCTGCCAAGTGCCATCCACCAAAAAGGCAGGTATAAAAACACTACAGCAGCTTCTTATATACCTGTTCACCAAATCTGGTGCTATGCAACTCCTGGCTCTTCTCCAGAGTCAAAGTGACCAAGAAAGGTAAACATTTTAATCAATTCAGGACATCAAGGCAGCTGTATCAGTACAACTAAACATGCTGTATTTGCAAAAGAGGACTCTCAAACTGCTTCAGAATGTGGCAAGGGTGACAAGATATGTTATGTTTGAAGAGAGGGCAAATATTTTGAGGGATATTAATGACAATGTGTCTTTTACCATAATAAATTCTTAAAAAAATTTTAAGTATTCACCATGATTTTTGATCATATCTCATTATGGCAGGAATTACTGAAATGATAAAATGACTGGTTTTAATATTGATAGGTACTTTGTTTCAATAAATACTTCCCAAACTGGCTATACTTTCTAAAAAATGAGTTTGATAGTGAGTTGATTAAAGTAATAATAAAATAGCTAAAAAATATCAAGAAGTCAAAGATAGACTGTGGTAAGTTTGCATGTTGTGCTATTATACGCCACCATCTCCAAATAACCACGAGGCAGGTTTAGGAAAATTCCATCAGCAGTTCAGCCAAGATTTTGAGACTCAGATGTAAAGTAAGTTATTAGTCAGCTTACCATCACTGTGACAAAATATCTGCAGTAATGAACTTTTAAGGAGAGAGGGTTATCAAGTTTTAGTCCATGGTTATTTGTTGATGTTGCTTTTGAGCCTGAGGCAAGATGGATCATAACAGCTGGAAACGCCATGGCCTGTGGCAGAGGAAGCTGTTCACCTCTGCACAGTGAGGAAGGAAGGAGCAGAGTGAACGACAGGGTGTCCCCTGCAGGGCCATGCCCTCAGGCCCTAAATTCCTCCCACTAGACGCCACCTCTGAAAGATCCCACCACCTCCCAACAGCATCACACGGTGGTGACCAAGTCCTCAACAGATGGTTTTTCCTGTTAGAATTTTTAGAAAAGAGCTAGGTAAAGTGAAAAAAAAAAATGGTACAAGTGAATCACTAAAATGCTTAATTATTTGTTTTACAGAAGAAAAAAACACCCCACATGTTTTTCTAGCTAACTCTGGGAGGTCAAAAGAATTCAAATTTCAATTCATAAATTAGATAAATTTATATTAACCGTAAGAGCAAAAATAATCTGAGCACAGCATGTAGAGCAGGCCAGTGGTAAGCCTATTTCTAAAATGGAAAATATCAGATGTTTAAAATCTTGTAACAAAGTATTACAATCATAAAATTAAGTAAAACTTGAATTTTTATTTTTTAAAAAGAGATAATTATCATAGAAAAGAAAGAGATTGACCATGGAAATCTACAGTCAGAAATAGAAGGAATTACCTCTTACCAATTCAACAACAAAATTTGCATGAAAACAAAATATTTTCCTTTTTTGTCCTGGGGATTGAACCCAGGCTCTATGCATTAATTACATTTCCAGCCTCTTATTATTTATTCTGAGACAGGGTGTCTCACTAAGTCACTAAACTGCCCAGGCTGGGGTCAAACTTGAGAGTTTCCTACCTCAGCCTCCCAGTTTTGGGATTATAGGATATTTTCTTTTATGCATGGAACTTATAAATGCATAACACTGGTAATCTTCTAATTCAGAAAGTCTCTTTCTATGTCCCTAATGAAACAAATCTATAATGAATTATAATAAATGTACTATCAAAAAGGTAGTTATACAAAGGGATAGAATGTTTTGAAAAAATAAAGCAGAATGCAGAATGAGTACCTTTGGGTTACTAGATTACTAGTAATTCTAGTTACTGAGTAATGCCTATTCATATTTTCTAAACTTAAAGTATTGTATATAAACAATTCTTAGTTTTCAAAAAAGACCACCTTTATGTTAAATGCCACCACCATTTACATTCATTGACATACCATATTTATTATTTTACAAGGGTTGTAGTTTTTAACTATGCATAGCTACCTGTCCAATATTTTGCACATGTTTAGATAAATATAAATATACTGTCTATGACAGTCAATGAAATGACTTATTCAGGTCAAATAAAAAACCACTAAATGCCAACATTGTAAGGTAAACACTTCCTACAAGTTTAATGTACATACAACTGATCCTGCTAAAATGCAGATCTCAACCCGCAGACCTGAGGTGGGACCTAATAACCTACGTTTCTTTTTTTTTTTTTTTTTTTTTTTTTTTTTTTTTTTTTTTTTGGTACCGGGGATCGAACTCACGACCTCACGCTTGCCAGGCAGGCGCTTAAGCCACTGAGCTAAATCCCCGGCCCATAACCTACGTTTCTAACCACTTCCCAGGGCATGACAACATTGCTAAGTCTTGATCCCTACCATGAGGAGCAAGGATTTGTTTCCTCTTTAGACTGATATAAAATTAACCCACATGACAATGTATGTTTATACTCAGAACTTTCCTAGAAACAATTAGAGAGGAAAATACTATATTTTTGGAAGGCAAGTTACAAAACTCTTCTCTTTATTTTATTATGCCCAATAGTTTCTTGGCCTTTTGGCTAAGATCAAGTGTACTTTATTATGTCTGTCAAGAACTCTAGGAAAGCCTATTGTTCAGCATATTGTTTCCTTTATTAATCATAAATGGTTCCATAAAGGAAACTTAATTGGTATTAAGCTCAGCTAACATACCCAGCTCTTCCAGTGGGTTTTTCCTGAGCAGCCAAACTTTGTAACCTTCAGCAGTCACTCTTTTAAAACCTGCATCACTTAACCAGCATCAGAAATGGTCTTTTCCATTTATTCATTAATTTTAAAAATACCTATCTCATCCTGCCCATTCTCTTCCTCCAACATATAAACTGCCTGAGAATAGATACCTTATGGGTCTTGTTCAGTCCGGTATCCTCGCTACATAGTTTTCCATAGTTTTAAAATAAAACTAAGGGAAAGGAAAATTAGCAAATGTGAGAACATGATATATTCTGACTACAAAAAAACCACTTTGGAAAATAATCTATGTATGTGGAACCCATTCATATTTTAATGTAGCCCATTGGCTAAGAATATGGAATCAGATGGTCTGGTTGTACTATTTTCCCGCTTTTCAGTGTGGACAAATGACTTAATCTCTGTATTTTTTTCCATGTATAAAAGGGATGTGGATTAAATAAGTAATAAATATATAATACTGGGAACAATATATGATCCATATCAAATGATCAATGAACACTGTATTATTTTTCAGATGTCCAGTCAGTAGCCCACACAGTCCCTGCATGAAGGACAGAGTACTCTCTCTTCATGGAAAGCTAGCACCTTGTTGTCAAGAGATCAGAGACTAAATATGAAGATGGCCTTCAGCGACAACTGAGACAAGGAGGGCCAATGCAAGACTGGGGTGCTCGACTATGGCGAGAACAGGGTCAGTAAATGGTACAGACTGTGACCCAAAGACATGACACCACTGCAGACATGCAGATTCTCACAGCTCCAGAGAGGCCCTACCAGGGGCACACAGCCCGTCTAGAATACAGATGGGGCAGCCCTGGGGTCTTAAGCTATCTCTTTAACTAAGCTAAAAAGAGAGAATAACTCTGCATTTCTATTCTCATATAATTTAGCTTTCAGCCTATCGTTTCCTTTATTAATCATAAAACTTCAATTAGTTTTGCATCTGCTACTTTTGTGATATATTTATTTATTTTATTTAAAAAAAATTTTTTTTTTCTTTTTGAGACAGGGTCTTGCTCTGTGGTTCAGGCTGGCCTTGGGCTCACTTCACAACCCAGGCTGGTCTCCAACTTGGAACGATCCTCCTACCTCAGCCTCCCAAGTGCTGGGATTAATGAATGCACTACCATGCCCAGCTGATATACTTATTTTAGAGAAAAGAATCATAATTTCAGAATAAAGTGCAGATGCCTCAGAGTTTTATGTCCCTGAACTCAAATGGATGTCTCCACAACTAAAAATTACACCTGCTAACAACTGAAAATAAAGTCATACTTTTATTAAAAAATTCTATGACAAGAATTTCAAAGAAATTCCAAATTGGATTAAATCAATGGCTCATTCCACCAACACAGTCTACGATGGTTGCTCCCAAGAAAGGTTTGTGAGTCTGATAATGCCCGTCTTACACTGAAATGTCCTAGTATCAGCTCTTTAGTTCAATGTTATAAATTCTTCTAACTGTCCCTTCTTTATTATATGGAGCTGTTCAATTAACTTCTAATTTTATCAAATTACCAAAAGAAATGGTTCCATAAAGGAAACTTGATTGGTATTAAGCTCAGTGTATAGAAAGATGTAAATGGCATTTAAAAATCGTGTATTAATTGTGGATGTATGCTCCTTTGCTCAACAGCTGTCCTGAACATACAGTAACTACCTACTTGACCAAATAAAAATGTAAAAGAAAGAAAAGCGCAAGAATTTGTAGAAGATAAATTTCCTTATTCATTAGGAAGACACCAGTGATCAAATTAATAAGCATTCTAATTTATTCTGTCATATTCTCTATATTCCTTCCTTTTATTATATCTGCCAATTATGGTCATCAATTTAATAAACAGAAAAGATTACAAATTTTCGTTACAATTTCTGCCAATTATATTTAGAATTAGCCACTTTTTTTTTTTTTTGCTAGTGGTAGTTTATAAAAATGATAAACTTTCCAAAACCTTCTTTACGTCAAAACAACCATATAGAATCAATAGAATCTAGTGTCAAGTTTTCATTTTGCAGAGAGGTTAGGGGATTTCTCAAAGCCATACAACTGATTAATGACTAAGTAAGCTCCTAGATATCTGTGGCCAAGTAAAATTTCAAAAAGCATTCCAAGGGGCCAGGAATATAGCTCAGTGGCACAGCACCTGCCTGACAAGCATGAAGTCATGAGTTTGATTCCTAGCATCAAAAAACAAACAAATAAAAAGCATTCCAGGGATCCCCAAATAGAGTTACCAATTTTGTTATTTTTCAAGTAAAAAAAAAAAAATAACTTCTACCTACTATTGCTGCCACACACTCACCTTTTATTACACTACAATAGGAAACATCATAATGGAAGAATAGGTAGCTCTTAAATTAATAAAATATGCACCATGAAAATTTCACTACATTCTACTCATTTTCTCATTTTGCTGTGGGACTGGTGAGAATTCTTCTGGGCCAGAACTAGTTTTTAGACAATACAATACCTGCACATCATTCCCTCTTTTGTGTTATTTCAAAATTCGTATTAGTTCTTCCATGTCTTTTCCTACTTACATTTCACCATTTTTAAGAGGAAAGCAATAAATTGTGGGTGGCTTTTTTGTTGTTGTTACTGTCATTGTTTTTTCCTGAGGCCTGGGGATGTAGTTCAGTGGTAAAGCCTAGCATGTGTGAATCCTGGGTCTGATCTCTAGTACCGCCCCCCCCCCAAAAAAAAAGTTTTTCTCTTGGAAAGATGTTGTTCATCTTCTAGTAGTATAACAAAATGATAAGTACTATAAATTTCACATCATCAGAACCCAGAGCTGGTGACTGACTAAACATGACTCAAGTGAAGGCCAAGCAGGGATTCAGGAAATACAGAGGCAACACAGTGCCCACCATGACACACTGCCCCCACATTACTTCTGTAAAAAGAGCAGGAAAAATACTTCACCATGTCTTCTCTTTCCTCACTCCAATTTCAGGCTTATCCAAGAGAATGCATTAACACAGTGACTCCCGTCTAGGAAGGTGCTATGCCTTATCTGTCCTTACCTACTAAAGGTTTATTCTTATGCCGCCTCCCAGACTGGTTTGCAGTCTGCTGGAAGTTCCCAATCCTCATGTGACAAATAAATATCCAGTTTTATAAAACCTTACAGTCAACCTGCCATTGTATTCCATATACCACTTGTGTTTACCCATGAAAAGGCGTAATTATCAAATCCTACTCAATAATCATGGTCAAAGCATGATCTTCTGTTATATGTGGTCTTCTCCTATGACTTCTTCAGCTTTGGGAAGGAACTACATGAAAGTGAAAGAGAAAGGGAATATCCAACCTTGCGCGCAACCAAACAAATCACACTCCATGACCAGTGTCACAGCAACGCCACCCCTACTCCCACCCTGAAACTCATCCCCTGTAGACATTTTGTCAAAAAGGGCCCCTTTGTATGGATTGAAATGTTAACTAAAAACAGTGCCACATTCCCTAAGGTCTGTCAAACTAGGTTTTCAGCTATTACTTTAATATAAACAAATTTCACAACATCAAAATTGCTTTCTAGGAGATAACTATATATCATCAAACGATCATGTGTTCTGTGCATTAGCATATGTATTTTGTGGTACATAAAACATATGCATTTCTGTGGTACTTCAAAATATACCACCATTCCTTAAGAATATTCTGAGATGGACAATATTATTTCCATTTTATTGATTTTTTCCATTTTATTGAAGAAGAAACTGAGGTTCAGAGAGGTTATATGATTTGTCCAGTCACACAAAGAAGAGCTAGAACACAAGTATGGTTCTTTAACCTCATATTTAGGCTTTTTCCTTTATTCACATTCTTTCCAAGAAGAGTAACCTCTAAAGGTGAGTCCCTAAACCAAAAGAACATACAAATGTTGGCTTTTATTCCAGAAAAATCAATCTATCAGTAACTTCAGGAAAAAGACAGTCCCTACTGTTAAAAATCTGTGAAGATGTATAGTTTGCTTCAGTTTTCTCACCATTAATATAATGCCAATTTTTTGGTATTCTTCTTTTCAGTTCCCTAAAATTCATTACATAAACCAGTCTATCAAGGATAGTCATGAATCGTGGGCAAGAAACACACTGACCTTTCAGAAAAGAAATTATTTGGAATCATTTTCCTTATAGCTGGTCTTCCAAAATAAGTATTTTGGTGACATTAAAGTTTTGAAAAATTGATGGAAATTTCAGTGACCACATTTATTTGTGGTTTACATGTTGGGCAAGATCTATCCAAAATACACAAAACAGACTATTTTTGTACTTTATACTTTACAGAACAAAAGTGTAGCTACACAATAATAAATAGATAAGTACTGAAGTATTAATGGGTACTTATTTACAATATAAAAACACTCATTGCATGAAATATTTATAAATAAAAAAACTGTCTATTTTAAACAGACTAGTCTTAGGAAAATTAGCTGTGTGTTTTCTGACAATAACTTGTCAATTCAAGCCAAAAGTTTGAATAGCAATTATTAGTTATTGCTAATAAGATTACCCTGAACATTACCTTTGCTGCTTACTACAAATTTTTTTCATATCTGATTACAGACTCTGTTCATGATTTAAAAAAAATACAGGATCATTAGAAACTATTTCCAAACCAGGAAAAATAAGCATAATAAACAGTACGATTATTTCTCTGTCCCTAGTTCACATCAGTTAGATTGATTAAAATGTTAATTTTTACATATGTGAATAAAGCATAAAGGAGCAAACAACTGGAGATTGCACGGTGTGCTAGCAATCATTGCGGGTGGGTAAACTGACAACATGTAACTGCATATTAAGACAAATGTAGAATTTAGACAAAGTATTCCATCTCTTTTCAGATGTATACTTTTAAACCTCAGGAACTGTTTTCAGTAGATGTCATGCCTTTTAACTTGAAAAAAGATAAGCGCAAATAAGCTCCCAATTGTCTCCCCAATATGTAAACCACATCTCGGGCTGCTGTCTCTGCGACTCCTTTGAAGTTTCCCTGAAATGTCATGTGTTGTGAAGACTGCTGTGCATAAGCAAGACAATTTGCTCACTCTCAGAATTCTTACCGGTTTCCACTGCTATTTGGTATCCAGCCTCTAGTCTCCGAGATGACCTTTCCAGCCTCTCTGTGTTATCGAGCAGATGTGCCCTCTGAAAAAGAAAAAGGGGAAAAAAATCACACAGCCGTCTACAATGTTCTTTTTTTGCCTTTTTAAAAAATAATGCCTTTGTATGCCCCAATATTTGAGGGGAGGGGTCCCAATCCATTACAGTTAATTTTTTGAAACTCAGTATAGGAACCATGACAATGCACAGATTTCCAATCAACAATATATGGCCCATTCACTTTTTTGTTTTAAAAACAGACTCATGTTGTAAGTAGCCACAATGAATCTCACTGTAAAACACTGAGAAATATATGAAGACTAGAGTCAACTAGATCATTCTATTTCAGCAGAGATGAGAATTGCTTAGATCCATGATCCCTATTTGTGTTTATTTTTAATAAAACACCATCATTTTTCAAAAAACCATTTGTTCCTTTGATTCCTGCAGACAGTAATTTTTAAACAGGAACTTTATTTTTAAGAGAATGCTCCTCGATTTTGGATGTGCAGCAGATGCCATAGAAAACAACATATGCTACTAAAACAGAATACTAAACAGCCTTTCTAGCTTAAGACAACTAGGGCCAAGCATCAAGAAACAAGAGACACATGCTTCTCCATTCACACAGATGTACAAAAAGGGTGGAATTATTTCCAAATATATGGCACTAGGTTGAAGGTGAACTTTTAAAACAGTGCTTTTGAATGTCAACTAACATGACACTTACCACATACACTTCCTTTAATTGTAACTGATGAGGAAATTAGAGAATCTCCCCAATTCTCAGCTTCTAAACTTGTTTTTTTGTGTCAAGACTGTTATTTTTTAATTTAACCATACAGTAGATCTACTCAGGTTGCCAAAACAGATTTATAAGTTAATCATGGCTATGAATGAATAAAGAATACATATTGGTCCAGAATATATGACTATGTATACCTGTATATTTGTGTGTGTTCATGCATACATGTATTTGTATAAATTAATACCTTTTCCCCTCAAATCAGTGTTGGGGGCTGGACAAAAAGAAAGGAAAAAAAAGCAACTACAACTCCTACAACTTTGTGTTGTTGACAGATGTCACTTAGAATGGAAAAAATGCTTTCTAATAATAATAATAAAAAAAAAGGTGCCACACGCACTATCTGAGTGGCTGTCGAGCGGAATGATCTACCTTGCTCTAATGAGCCCCCATGGATCTTGGAGATGCAAGCTGTATTGACATGCACACTTAAGCTAATACACCTAGACCAGTGCCTCCAAGCTCTAGCAGCCAGGGATGCTGACAGAATATCTCGCTTCCATCTTCAAAGAAAGGAAGTGATTAGTATGTTATCATTACCATTCAAAACGTGATTTCCTTATTCCCTCCCGGCATAGGTGACACATCTGAGATGCGGCCAGACGTTAGAGGCAGCTAAAGCCACATCAAAGCTTTCCTTGAAAATTTTTTTGGGGGAAGGGTTAGGGGGAGAGAGAATCATTAAAACAATGCATTTAGAACAGAGAGATAGGACCTGATGTGAAGGTCAGGAAGCTGCAATAACAGTCCATAATAATTAATGGAGTTGTCTAACATGCAGTGGAGAAATTAAGAGAAATATTATCCCTCCTTCTGGAAAAAAATCTAAATCTGTAAAATGGAGGAATGGAAAAAAGCTTCTTATATCATGAAAAAGCAAAATCACTGACTGCTATAATTGAGAAAAAGAAGAAGGGCAATAATGATGATATTTTAAATAAAATTAAAGCTATTAAATCTTGTTAAAAATAACTGTCTTACTCCTAATTCTCTCCCTAATTCTCCCTACATGCAGGATATAGGAATAAGGACTGTTTTTTTCTTCTCTGAATTTTTTTTTACCTTAACAAAGGACTTAGCTTCAAACTGGCAAATCTCTAAAGATGTATCAATCAGATCTATGAAAACAAGAGCAAATTTCAATTTTAATCCAGATGAAGAAAAGAAGATTTTTGGTTTATTTTCATACTGGATGAAATTCCAGATTAAAAGAAAACATTTAGCTATTACAGATAAAAATGTAAATCAAAACTAGAAATGAACATTCTATTTACATGCTAATATACAATATAGGAAACAAACTACTTAAATGTAAAATAATTTGGGGGATTCTATGGCAATACTGGGAGTCAATTTTCTAAAAGAAGTTTAAAAAAAATGTGTATTTCTAAATAATGCAAGTCTCTTCTTCAGGAGGGTTTGATTTTATCAGAGTAAATCTGCACACAAGAGGGCTATCAGTTTACCAGCAGCTTTCCAGCAGGATCTCACTTTGTATTTTGGAACCTCTTCACTTAAGTCAAACTAAAATCAAGTTCTTGTAACAGCTGTGCTATTTACATTGTTCCCTTAGTTGTACATTGCCCTGGTCGCTACAAATGAAAGGAAATACACTACAGTAGCAGCGCATGCTTTCAACTTGCCCCCACACTCCGTCCCAAACTCATTCTCTCACCCTCTTCCCAGCCCTTTTCAAAGCAGGTGAGTGAAGCTGTGCAGGAGCTTCAGACATAGCTCAACTTGTGTGAGGAGTTGAGCTGAGCGGAGAGCTGAAGATGCAGGATTCAAACAGCTCTGCACAGCCAACACCACATCAGCTCTCTCCACACTACAACTCTGCCTCCAAGCATGCCTCGCTTCCAGGATTGAGCCCGAAAAGAGCATCACAAGCAGGGAATGGGGCATACTTTGTTTCCAAACACAACAAAACATGTTTTGAAACAGATGGGTGCCTGTCTTCTTAGAAGGGAGCTGGAAGAAAGAAGTCTTGAGTATCACTCACTGTATGATTCCTATTAGAATCCCGACAGAGAGACAATCACTTCTTAGCAAACCATATGCCAGTTCAGTGTCATCACTGCAATCTGGTCTATAAATGTGAGTGCTATATCCATACCAGCAAATATACAGGACAGTATTTCAGAGGATATTATTGTATTAGCTGAATGATCTATTTTTCTCAATTATAATTCTATTACAAAATACAATTTCCAAAACATGAACTCCAGAACCATAAGTGTTAACTCCTGCTATAGGCACAACAAAATAATTAAGCCATCAACAGTAACATAGTTTAAAAGAAATGCAGACAGGATGTGTTCAGCTTTTAAAATTTAAGATTTCTAATTCCACACCATTCAGCTTAACAAAAATGAATCTTCTGACAAAAATATCGATAGATTGCACTAGTCATTGCTTAAATTCAGGGATAAGAGTTTTGTATTGAAATTTTCAAGACTATTGTTAATTCTATTAACATTTAAAATTTACATCCTTCACCTAAACATGAGCACATGTAAATATATACAAATGGATATTCTACCTTGAAGGAAAATAATGTTGAGGTATCATTTGCCAAAAGAATAATCTTATAAATCGAAATTGCATATAATTACATTTAGTATATGTATCTCACAAAAAAGTATAATGAATTAAAAAAAGCAAAAGGATTGCAGAGAGCAGGTATTTGTGTATATTTCTCCTGTTTACATGACATTATTACTTTAAAAAGAGGACATCACTAATACATTTTCAAGCATAATTGTTGAAAACCACAATCTATAAGCTTGTAAGTTAGTATCTGCATTACCCAGAGAATGATGACATATCAATTAAAAAAACTTCTACAAAAATCACAATCAATATAGTCAACCTAAACTTGAAAATAGCTCAAAGTACTCTTGGTTATTATAAGCAATTAGGTAATTATGTAATTTTAATATCACAACATGGCTTATTATTTATATCCTAATGGAAAAATAACACCTTAATCTTGTGACATAAAAACCATAACTACTCTGTCTCTGAAATGGAATACTGAAGCATATTCAATATGTTTGGTCTAATTGGAAAAAAAAAGAAAAAAAAAACAATCATTGAGCATCCTTCATTGATATGAGGGTAAAATTACTAACACTGATACAAAAATTTACTAGACCTCCAAGAAAAAAAAAGTGACCCTACATTATGAAACTAACTAGTACACTTAGTAAAATGAAAACTCAATTGGGTGCCTACTTCCTACAAAAAGGAAGGTATTTAACAATGACAGGAGCTTTGGCTATTCTTGCATATCTAAGTATTCAGAGTAGTAGGGCATTTATAACGTATATATGTTTCCTCCAAAGGATAACAGATTCATGGTGTCTTATGGTGAATCTAAAAATTTAGAGTGAGAGAACGGAGTTTAAGAATAATTTTTGGTAAAAGAATTCAGAATGTAAGAAAAACATTAAACCTTATTCATGTCTTTAGGAAACAAAAATAAAGCAAAGCTGAAGTTACAGTCTAGAATAAAGTCACACTCAGCATAGTTTTAAGATATCCTTTATTATTCCTTCCATTTTGTCTTTAAAATATTAACTTTTCCCCAACAGACAACAAAGAGCAATGATCCTTGTAATAAATGTGATTAAGAAATAGCTGTTTTTTAGTAGATGGTCAGCAGATTTTTGAGCAATAAAGTCAATACTTTTTTCTTTGGTAGACTTTTCTGGAGAAATGAATGCAAAGATCCACTTCAGATTTACAAACTCAATTTTATAAGGAAAAATAGAATTAAAGGAATAAAAAGGAAGCTAGGAAGTACTCACCTCTTCACGTAATTTTATCAACTGCAACATGAATGCACAAAAAAAAGATAAAAAGGAAAGAAATGGCAGGAAAGAAAGATCAGTTGTGTGACAGGATACAGAATTAACATTGACAATTTATCTGTTTACATGTTTAGCATTTAAAAATCACAGACAAACACATTAAAAGAACCTAAACATAGACTACATGCAGAGTTTTTTGAACGAATAAAGATCACTTTCTCACACTGTCACATTAAACAAAGAGAATAGTGTGAAATTCTCTTTTAAAGTACATCTAAGACACCATCATGAAATAAAGGGGAACGACTTCATAGAAGTCTATATTATAAAGAAAGAAAACAAGTTTACTGTTCCTCTCTTCTAAGAATGTACCACTGAAGAGGTTTTGTATATACAAGTTTTCAGGATGCTTCTCTATTTGGAACCTTGACAACTGATTCCAGATTTTCCAACAAATGAAAATGATTAATAGCTCATGTGCTGGTTGAAATAAGCATTTAAAATAGTAAGTTATTATGTAGGTATATGATTGCTTTAGTAGGTAACACTATTTTACTTGAGAATAAAGCATGCCAGTAAAGATAAGACCTATTTATGACATAGTATCAGGAAACACTTCACTATTCCTAGAAATATTGTACACACTAGAGTTAATTTCTAGATTTTTGTTTGGCTTGCTTTTTGTTTTGTGACAACTGCAATCAGAAGATACGGTTTCATCTTAATTTTATGTTTCTTCTCCTGTCAATTGCCTTCATCTTGTAAACCCAGCCATCTCAAAGCAAAGAATTCTTAATTTATTTGTACTGTAATCTATGTTCACTAAAGTAGTATCAATAACCATTCTTATTTGTACATATTTGTATGTCCTATAATATTTTAATTCTCCTTTATAAAACATTTTTCTATTTGCCTTAAATATAACACACAAAACAAGCTGCTTAACTCTCTAGAAGCAGGAAAAAAATGCTAAGAGTCATGTTTGCTTCATCTTTTGTGTTTGACACTATTCTAAAACACAAACAACTTTGTAGTTGAGATGACTACCAGATTTCTGCAATGAACAGAAACTGAAACCCATGTTTAACAGACTCGAAGCCACATTCTAGGTCTGCAATTTGCATCGTTAGCAATTCAGCTCTACAAGTGATAATTTTTAAATATCCAAATATCTGTAACATCTGTTTTAACACGACATATGCAGGCCAATAAATTAAGCTATTGCTTTGAGAGAAAGGTGTTAAAAAATGCTCACTGTATATTTCTCTAAGAGTATCATATTTACTGCTATAATGTGCAATTCTCAATGCCTAATGCTGTTTTTGTCTCAAATTCAAGGCAGGCAGTATGCATTCCAGCTTATTCTGTAATTGCAGTTGTTATATGAAAAGTATTTCTGGTACAAAAGAACGAGACTCCAAAATTGTTATGTACCCTTTATGAAAAGAATATAGTTTATTATGTAACACCTCACTGTGTGTGTAACAAAAATGAAACTTTTAATATTGGAGTTTCAAAATGGACAAGGAATTGTCATTATTTTTAACACATTCATTCTCTCCCAACCATCCAGGGTGTACCTGTAAAACATCTCATTATCTCACACGGAAAGTCTCAAGTCCTCCTCTAGAAGAAGTAAAATTTTAAACTAAAATACCTGGCCTATCACATATCGGAATCTTTCTCTTTGCTACTGCAACATCATGGGAGAAAAAGGCAAACACTAATTCTCAGAAAGGGATGATCTGGGAATTGATCGCACAGCTCTTTTCTTCTGGGGGCATCATTCTTCAGTCGACTATGATACTTAAAGGGGCAAAGTTTAAAACTACTCCTCAGCAATAGAGACCATTTGGGGCATGCCACCCTGCCATAATCAATGAGTGTTTAAAATGCTACCCATTTGTTTTTTCAATAGGTTCCAAACAAAAAACGCTCTATCTTGTTTGTGCTGCATGGCTGCCTTCGAGCTCCACACAGGATTTGTAGCTAAGCTAGGTAATGGGAGGGTTTTTAATCTTTATCTTTTTTTTTTCCTTTTTCAGTTAGGCCAAGAATTATTCATTCTAGTAAACAAAAGATAGTCCATTTTTGAAAATCAGCAATGCTTCGACTAGACTGTAAGTAGTGATTTCTATTCTATCGAGTTATTAGCTCCATCGTAGGCGACATGAAAAGTATGCAATGCCACAATGTTGAGTTAAGATAATCAACATCTTTTTTGAAACAAAGGTTTTTTTTCCCCCAATGTAGAATTTGATACAAGAGGTAATCTGTTCCTTTGTGGGCTGAAAAAATCTGGTTTACGCTGGTTTGAACCAGTGGAATCTCTTGTGGCTAAGCCTTCTGCTGTGACTGAAATCAAAACCGCACTGCAGAGCGTGTGAGGGTCCGCGCGCCTCTGTGTGCGCTCTGTCACGTGACCCCACAACTACCGAATTTTTTTCCGAGCTGATAACGGGGCTGCCGTCTCTGTCCGCATACAGATAACGAATAAATGCTGAACTCTATTAAACGCCCTTTACACATTATCGTGGGTCGAACACACAATTTTCTGAACTTATGATGACAGTGTATTTATTTTGCTATAAACCCTCAGCACGTAACGAACAGATTTGTGCCTGGTAATGATCTGCTCTGCCAGGGCTGTATAAAATGATACCGACCTCCTTTAGATCTCGGGGAATTAAATTGACCGACTTCACCCCCTGGTCTGTGGCTGAAGTTTGACACACTTTATGCACAGCAAGCCCAAATCAGAACTTAAGAAAATCTCGTATTTAAAAATTAAGCCATCATTATCTGCTAAATATTGCTTTACCACAAACATTTCCACACGTTTGGAAGGATCCTACAATTTGTATATTTTCTGAATCTTCTGTATAGGATTTACTCCGTCATGGATCAGTACAATTTAACATAAGGTAACTGTGAAGCAAATGGGGCTCAAAACTAGAGCTCGGGACATTTTATCCGTCCTGTTATCCTCCTCCACTATGGAAAGTTTTATGATTTTATTCTTCAAGTTGGTTTTTTACTGTTTTGAAAATGGTTTTTATGGGAGGAAAACAAGTTAAGAATGTTAAAGTTTCCATTCCCAAACAGCATCATTACATTGAAGAACTCAACTCTCTCGAAGCGGCAAATTTGCCATATTGAGTAGCAAAAAAAAAAAAAAAAAAAAAAATATATATATATATATATATAATTTTTTTTTGCAAATATATTTTAAAAGAGACTGATATACTTAAGAGGGCAGTCCTGATAAAGCTGATAACAAAACAGCACTCAGAGGTGTAAAGTAGATAATTTTCTCCCTTTCTTGTAAGTCAAGAATGAGCTGTACTTGACTGAATGAAATGGGTGTGAAGCAGAAATGATTTTATACAAGCAATTAATTTGTAATAAAATGAAATGTGTATTTTATGACAGAATTAAAGAGGCATTCGAAAAATTCTAATTTTCTGAAATGTTGGCATTCCCAATCATCATAGACCTAATTATATACCTAGGAGTGAATTAGGTAAATGTTTATATACCTAAGAGTAAATGAATTTAAAGTTAATTGAAAAATCATAATCATATGCATTAACAGGCTTTAGATGTCTACAAAATTGCATCATAAGTTGTCAGGATGAGAAACAGTATTTATTGCATTCATATTTATCTAAATCTTCCCAAAGAAACCACTATAGGCTGGATGGATAGGCTGGAAGCTGAAAATAACTAGTCAATACTTTGTTTCACCTGCTTGTAGTCAATGCTACTGATTCTTTTATTTTCATTTTCTGATCTATATATAATTTAATCTTAATATGTAATAAGTATATATTATGTATAGTCCAATATATAATCAATAATGTAATATATAATTTAACTCTAATTTCAATTAAATGAACATTGCTAATTTGTCTTATTTTGTTTTTTCTCAAGTTTTACTTGTATGTTAAAAATTTATCAAAATATTATATGAATAAGTAGTTTTGAAAATCAACTTATCAACAGTTAACTTGAAAATAAATTTATTTCTGGGGCAAAAGATTTTATATAAATTCTAGAAATAGATAGAAATATATCTATAAATAGATAATCCTGTCTAAAGCATTTGATCTTCTTAGCTTCTGAGATACAAAAATTAATATGAAGAACTAACTTAAAATTTTTAGTTTCTTAAAAAACAGATCTTTTGCTTGAATACTTAGTCTGAATGAATCCTAATGCAGAACAAGAAGTTATTTTCAAGTGACCACATTTGGTTAAGGAGATATTTCAATTTGAGAGATTTTAATTCCTTTATTATGACATTTACATGACAAAGAGCCTCAAAACAAAACTTAATGACTTCATCATCATAGGAAAATTTTGTATATAGTTGGTAACAAAATATCCATAAAGTAAAGCATATTTTTTGAACTTTCAAATATCGTTCAAATTTTTGACGGAACAGTTCGTGTAAGCAGTAATCTAAGTTACATATTTTCATGACTATAATTTATCATACTCTATTTATTGAAGTGACAGCTCCTTACAACTGAACTTCAGGTTATCCAAGCACTTTCAGAATGTGTAAGTTTGATTTATATAAGTCCAAGGGAATTCTCTGCATAATCACTTTAAAGTGACAGAAATACAATTTGAAAAACTCAGAAAATAGACTCAAATCTATTTTTGTAGAACAGTTTTCTTTAGGCATAAAATCATCTTTATATGTATGTAAGGCAAATATTTTAGGCACATAAAATGTCCATTAAGAGAAGTGAACACGCTTTTAAAAAAGGATTCCTGTCACAGAACTACAACATCCATTACATACAGGAGCCTGAGTTAGACAGGACACCCCCATCTTTTCTATTTCCTCTACATTAGGCAGCAGTTTCAAATGAGGAAAAGATCTATAGCTTTTTAAAGAACTGACATGGGAACTACACGTTTCACTTTTTTGCAAGATTATGCTTTTTTACAGTAGATAGGAGAGAAAACCATGATTCATTCATTCATGAAGTATGAGCAATCCAAATCTCACTTTTATAAAAGGAGAAAATATTTTCTCTCTCATCTTCACATTATTTAATCTATTATGAGTAAAATCCCTTCATCACACTATTCTTTTATGTTTGATGCACTATTTTTTTCTTTAGCTATTCTCACATTTCAGTCAGAAAAGCTGAAATCCCGAGTCAAATATGAACATGTTTACATGTCTGAACTCAAGCTGATAGCATCCAAATTGTGGAGGAAGTGGGAACTTCAACAAAACCAACTCTCAGCTCAGTGATTCTTCTCCTCTTTTTGAGGGGCGCAGAGACCTTAATCATACAAGAAATAGCCCTGTTTATAAAACTAACATTGCAGAAGATAATAATACACTCTTAGCCATTATAATCTATTTGAAATGGTAAATACCATACACAGATTTTATAACATGTATCAAATGTTATGTTTCACTATGTTATTAAATGTTGGTTTACCCAGTGAATGATTTATGTTCAATGCTATTTCAGCAGAGTAGAGACCTTTACAGTACTTGCCAAAGTAACATTCATGAACACATTCAGGTTTTGCTTGTTAAGTTCCCCGTCACCAATCAGTCTCCAGGGGTATGTGAGGCAGTTTAAAAATTATCTCTACAATGAAGTGCTTAAAACATTTCTTTAAAGTCATATATATTATCTATATGAATTTATGAAGTCTGCAGTATTAATTAAAGAAAAAAGTAGGACATTAATTAGACTCATGGCACTACTGTGTGATCCAATAAGAACTGCCAGCCAAGTTGTAAGACAAGAAAAACTTGTATCTTATTTTTTGTCTATGCATATCTTAAACTGCAAAAAAAGGCTTATCCTATTATTATGATGATGATGATGATGATGATGATGATTATTATTATTACTATTGTTTGACAGAAACAGGTCTCTATCTGGGTATCCAAGTTTCACACTGGTGCCTATAATTTGCATTTTGGTGAATGTATTTTTAAGAAGCTGCACAATAGGAGACTGAGCTGTGCTGTTGAATTTTGAAAGCTTACTTTCATTTGTTTTGCTGCAAGTGTTGATTTAATTATACTGCTTTGTTATCAAAGCTGTATTATGTACTTTTTTATTCCTTTTACATGTGTTTGAGGTGAAGACCTTGGCTTTGTCTGCAAACAGTGTGTTTCAAGTTATTCCTTAAGTACTAAATAATAAAGAAAAGAGAAGAAAAGATTTTTTTAAAAGATAGCAGACAGTGATCACAAGGTAAAGGGTTAAATGTAAGATCTCCAAGAAACATTTTGAAGTTGATTAAGACTCCAGCTTTGCATTAAACAGTATCGCTTCCACATGAGTTGCTGCTAATACTGTTAAGGAGCAGCTTGAGAGCCCAGTGTGCCAGTGACCTCCTTCACCCTCCAGCCACCCACCGGGCCTTCCTGATTAGCATTCTACCTGGTTCTCTGAGGAATTCCCATCATCCCCTAGGAGCTCATTCCGTACTTCGTCACTGTAGGCGATCCGTGACCTTTTCTATAAAACAAAACAAAAAGGGAAAGAGCAAGATGAACGTTAGAAAGTAAAGGCTTCGAAGCATTACTGGTATCAAGGCTTACCATCTCAAACCTCGAGAGCCCCCTAATGGAAACCTATTGGCAAAAATCTGCAAATCTAAATTGTGTAAAGTTCTCTGAACTTGCGAAGTTTAGTGTCAATTAGAAGTTTTCAAAAATGCCAATAATGAAAAAACTGCATTGTGCAAATATTTTATTAACATTCATAAAGGGATCTGAACTTGTATATTACACCACACATCATCATTCGACTAAGAACACTAAACTGAAAGAAATACAGCTAAATGGCTGTATATCTATAGAACAGAGATTAAAATTAATACAGAAGTATAGAAAGCCTTTAACACTATAGTAGGAAATGAACTGTACAACTTGGGGTTTTTAAAATCTGTAATTCTAACATAATAATTATATCTCTAACTCGACTGCAGAATGCCTGGACTAACATATACCTATATTTCTTTCATAATTGTGATGTTACTAACCAGAAAGAGAGGGCATTTAAAAGCCCATCACTCATGCAAATGATAATTTAAATATCTCTGACAAAATAATATCCTCAGGAAAAGCAATAGAAGTGCATGTGTGTGTAGGTATAGTAAAGCAAATTAAGTTTCCCAGTCCCAGTAAAGGCAAGTGGGCTATGAGTCAATCTTTCATAATCCCAGTAAGTAAAGACAAATGGACTATGTATCAATACTTCATTAACTGTAATTTTGTCTTATACAAAATCTACCCTTGCCTAAAAAGTCAGAGGGATATGTCTCCAGTGCAAGCAATTTGCAAATTAAGAAGCTATGAAAATTAGCTGTGAAACTAGAGAGTGGTCCTCAGTTCCTACTTCGTCTTCAATATTTCAGACCCAAATTTAGATTTACAAGCGAATACTTCATTGCCTTTTTTGTATCTGAAATCACTAAGCAAAAACAATCAATTAAAAGCGATAGGGAAGTGGATAAAAAGGAGAGGCAGCAAGGGAGAGGAAGTAATAGGTAACAGATTAAGACATGTTAAGTGCATGTACAGCTTCCCAAAATACCACCCCCGTCAACATAGTTTTTTAAAATAGGCAAGCAATCTCTTTTCTCAGTTAGGGTCTATGTTTGGGACTTAAATCTTTTCCCCGTTTAACTGTGATCTAAAAAAGTATCACAGTTTAAAAGGACTACCCATAATCTATGAGCAGAAGTTAACGGCAAGATTTTAATTGAAATTTGAGACTAGTGAATGAGTAGCATTGCCTGGCCACATAGAAAAGGTAGTATCTTAAACATAAAACCATACTGGAATTTAAGAGGAACTCAGACAAGACTAATAAGTTTTAAATCACTTAAATCAGTCTTTTTCAACTAGGTTTCCTGACTAAAACCAAAAACCAGAAAATTATCTCAATTTTCTCAAGAGAACTTAGTTCATTACATATAATGAAGGCTTAGGCTTGTGGCTCTAACATAACCCAGTTTAAAAAGACTTAAGGCAGTATCAATAAAAATATATACATATAGATAACCCCTTTTTCATAAATGGAAAGAATCAGTTTCATGGAATTCTAACCATAGTTTTGGTTAAACTGAGACTAGAGCCATAGGGTCCTGATTCACAGTTCAGTGCACCTTCTACCTCATAAAAATTCCTCCCTCTTCTATTACTTGCTAGATCATTGGAAGAAAAAGGCACAAGAATTGCAAAATATTTCAGTATAAAGGTGATAGTGGAACCCCCTTTGGTTCTGAGTCTACCTTCTATGTCTTACTTTCCTACTACAAATATATATTTTATATCTTGTCAACTGCAATAAGTCTGTAAGTAGATAAATGCAACTGTAGCAGTATTGCAGGGAGAAGAATGAATTGGAGAAGTTAGATAATCGACCTGAGGTTGGTAAAAACATCTATATCAGATTGCTTGAAAATTCGGGAAAGATCCAAGATATTTATTTGTGAACATACCAGATGTTCTACAACCACACACAGCATATATTAAATTGACTTCTCTTATTGTGTTTCTTCTCTTAATTGTGTTTGCTGAAGCTGTTGTTAATTAACTACTTCTATTGACTGATACAGAATTGTACTGAAAAAGCTAAATTACATAAAGTCTATTTCATGTTCTTAATACAATATTTAGATGAAGCTAACACTTTCTTTTGCCCATTTCGATATCCTCACTATAGCAGTTTCAAACTAGCTAAGCAAAAAGTATTTTACAGCATTAAAGGAAGTGAGAACCTTTAAACAGGCTGTGGTATCAGAGCTGCCTTTTTAATTATTCATTCCATCACTATGGGGGACTAAAACATTCCACTGTGTGCAAGAAGAGCATATAGAGATTGGTATTTTTTTCCTTTTTTCACCAAAATACCAACAACTGGACAGATTGTTTAATTATAATATATTCTCATTTTGATGTAGCATTTTGATATAGTGCTTCAAAATAAAATCATAAATGTGTATTGCTCAATATCCAATCTTTTTTAGTTAGAATGCTCTGCTTTTGAAAATTAGCAATTAAGTGTGTACACATGCTCAGCGATACAGAACTCAGGATTCATCTACAGTAAGGGTGGTCCTTATAAATGTCATTCTTTACCATTGGGATGAAAAAAACTGGTCATTTGGGTAGCTCTTCGTGATGTAATTAAACAATCACCTATATTAATAAGTACCTACATAATACTTTAGCGGATTCAAAGTTAATAAAACACAAACCTCTACTGTATCTTGATAAACCTAACTAAAATATTTTTATTTTATTATCAACAGTATAAAATCTGTACTTTAGCCAAATGCAAGCATGAGAATTTGAGCTGGAAATGTCACACATTCAGATACAGTTTGAAGGAACCCAATTCATAATGCATTTTATAAATAGTTAATGACTTCTATACATAAGCTAACCAGGCAAATCAAGAAATTGTCAACATTTTTAGTCTTAGTTGTCAGTTACCACTGTCTACTGGTGCTTTATATGTGGCTCCTGGAGAAGACAGAGGCTCTATGCAGTTTGTAATCTACTGCAATTTCTGGTCTATACCATAAGGGTGGAAAAATGTCAACTGACAATATTTGCCACACACACAAATTTACACACATGCACACACAAAGGCTGTTAAATACAAAAGCATGCTTCAGTTTTAGTTGTGTGCTTATGTGAAGTGTATTCCTTCTAACTTCTATATACTTCAGTGGACTAGACAGAGATGGTCAAACATCTACAGAACATGTTTGAACAAAAATTATGACACTAACAACTGACTGTTAGCCCTAAGAAGTTTGATATGCAAAATTTCAATGGCTATTTTAAATTAGTGGCAAAAATTAGTCTTTGTTTATAAAGCGAGAATTTCAGATTCAAAGGAATTTTCAGTTTTTCGTTGGGCACGATTAGGATTTTTGCACACTGGTGGATGTTCTTAAAGTCAAGTTCAGACAGACACACTTATTCAGTTTTGTCTAGAAATCTGGCTTGAAACAATCTACTTGACCAAAGCATTAACATTTTCCAACTGCACTAAGTGGGTTTGTGGATGGGTCCTACTAAATTAGAAACAAAATGGATTAATTTATTTTAAACTAATTAAAAACTGTGATCTATGGTACTGCGCCTTGTATGATTCTATATATGGAACTGGGTATACATAGTCAGAGTGAGGATTCTACAGCCCACTGTATGCAAAAACGTAACAATGAAGTTGGTTTATTACTAAGCCATATATAAGAATTTAATTTCCATGGTGTGCACATGGCAAAGCGATTGCTTAAATTGCCTCACCTGGGAATTTAATACAATGTTATCATCAGACCAGCCACATTGTAAATAGATTTATAATGCTTTCCATGTGCTGTACTCTGTTGCATATGAATTAAGTAATGATCTGGTATTACAATAAAATCAGCTAGTTCCCACACCTGGCAGACAGGATATTTCACTAAATTAATACCCATACAGCCACATCACAAGGCATGGGAGAGGAAACCAACTCACAAGCATTCAACTTGAGTTGACGTGGGAAGCAAATACTTTCTGGCTATGTACAATGTCACTATATTGCTCAGACAATCTGTTTCTAACATCTGTATCGCAGAATTAGGACTTTCTCATTCCTATTCAATTTTGGCCTAATTTCCTTCATTCAGTACTTTAATTACTAATCAGCAATCCACAACATTCACAAACACTAAAAAAGCTCTTTATTCTAATCTATGTGCTGCAGACAGCCAAATAATTGATATGAAGTGCAGTATGGTTTTGGTAAGTAATGAAAGAACAGCTTGTCCTACTTTCTAATCAAATTGGTCTATAGAAGAAATGGTTAATAGATTTCTCCATAGTTCTAAAACAAATTACACAGTCTGGTCAGACTTTTCCATTGCTTCTACCATGTTTTTCAGCCTCCATATATTTTAATAATGCCCAAGGTTACCAGGTGATACATGTATTAAAAACTACTATGCTTTCATAGCCAAAGAATTTAACTGCTCCAAAGAATTTAACTGCTGCTGTTACAGTTAACACTTTGGGATATCTATAGAATATCATGAAATTATATTTATTAGCTGGCCATATAATTGCTGGCATTTTTTTCTTACCTAATTTATCTGGTTCTAATTAAATAATATCATAGTACTGTAATGTCCAGATGGCATTTTCAAAAAAAATGTATCTATCTTTGGCACAAAGTATCCCATAGTTATCTTCATTTCTATTTCTCTCTGGCCTATCTCAGCATTTAGCCACACACCCCACACCAGGACCCAATAAGAGTCACCAATGCAGGTCAAGAAGCATAAAATTACATTTTGAAGGGGCAAAATTAGAAAAAATTTATGAATTTCTATTACAGTGATGTCCAAACAACTTAAAGTTAAAACATATCACACTGCATGATTGAGGTAAAGGCAGAAAAATCTCCTGGGTGAATGATCACTTGGAAGTTGTCAAGATGAAAAAACACTTCCTAGATGATAGTATGTAAGTTATCAAGTAATGATTTTTTAGTGTTTTTTTGTTCTTTTCTTTTTTTCCTTGGAATTCTGTATTGTTGCTACCCTTTTTTCTGTTTTGTTTTGTTTTCGTTTGTTTTCCCTTTAAATAAAATTTTTTTAAAAAGATGAAAAAACACAAGGCACTTAATGAAAAGAACAGAGATAACAATTTCTTATGTAATCTTCATAAAATTAAGTTTTTGAGCCTGTTTCTGTATCTCTAAAATACTAGGAATGTGTACTTATTTCCTAGGGCTATTTTGAGGATTTAAATATTATAAAGGGAGGCCTATCCTGACACTCTGGCTGTGGTAGCTTTACAAAGCATGCTCATCTGAATAGTAGCTGATAATATTGGAAAGGACTCAATAAAACTAATACACATATATGGCTAAGAGTAAAAATTAGTGTGTCCTTCTTTACAAATGATTTGTCAATATACACCAAGATGAGATTTTAAAAGTCCATGTTATTTAACCCAGTAGTTTTGCAACATTGTTCTGTTCAATTCTTTATTCTGTGCTACTGCAATTTCTGGATGGTTTCCAATAGTAAAAACTTTACTGCAGTTCTTTAATGTTATCAGAGAAAGTAAGTGCCAATCTGTTTCTTCTAAGTAATCATGCCACTAAAACATGGCTCAAGGGACTGTTTTCAATTAAAGGTCAAGCTCATTCACTTGGAAGCGCACATGCTACATGCCATTAATATGGTAGCATTAATAAAGGGAAAGATTACTCTGTATCTATTATAAACTCATAACCATATGCAAGACAACAGAGAGAAAATGTTCTGCTGTTAGAAAAGAACTAGAGCTGAAAAAGCAGGTTATCATGAGAACTCAAAACAATCTGTTGCTCTTTAGTATATAATACTAGGGATAAAATTTGAAATTAATTTTTGTCTTTTTATCATAATTACTCCTTTATTATTTTTGTTTGTATTTTCTATTTTTCTTACGTTATTATTTCTAATACAAAATATACTTACAAATTTTTACTTGTGGTATGTTCACAGATTTTTTAAAATTAAGTTTATTAGTACAATTTATATATACATAAAGATCATATTCATCATAGGGAATTTGTACCTGTGAGTGACATATTTTGATTCCTCTTTTTCCCCTCAATCTTCTCCCATCCCTTCAACCTTCTCCCCATCCTATTTAAAAATCTTTGTTTTCATTTTATCCCTTTAAAAAATCTTTTCTTTTTCCTTTCTTCCTTTCTCCCTTTCCCCCCCTAGTTCCTCTGTCCATCTGAACAATTTCTTCCTACTTTGCAATATCTATTGTACTTTTGGGTCTTTATTTATGCTTTTTTGTTTGTATTTTCAAACACATTTCTCTAACACCACCAAAACCAAAACAAAACAAAGAAGTTTGCATGGATATTTATCTTTTGGCTGTAAATAATGAGATAAATTATGCCATGTTTCTTATTTTTTAAAGTTAGCTATATCCTATATGAATATTTATATGCACACAATAAGGTTAAACATGTATATATACACATACAGTCTCTCACAAATCCATATGCAATCCATGTTCTACCTGTGTTACACTGTGCTAGAATAGACTCTCATTTAGATGAGCACCTTGGACCACATTGCTATTGTATCATCTGATGATTTGAAAAACAGAGAGTTAGAAATTAGCTAACTCTACTTCCTCATTTCCTCTTCCAGTTTTTCTAAATTTTATCATGAAGTGTAAGTTTAACACTAGTGTTTTAAAATGCAAAATAAGTTAGTATCATGGTCCTGTTTGCTAGCACATGCTTATAGTTTATGACTTCTGACACTCTATTGAACACAGTATGGCTGTGTCTTAAATCACGTTAGCTTGTCAATCAACAATTAAGTTCTTCATTCAGAAAATCAGCACATAATAGAATGCCCAGATGTTGTTCACATCTGGAATAGTGTAAGAATGCAGTGGAAGAAATCTAATTCCTTGAAGTTTTTCTGACTGTAAAATAAAATAACTCCACTGAAGTTCCTTGAAATGATCAAAGTGTTTATTATTCTGTTTGTTAATGATATATAAACACACTACACATAACCCTCAGAAAATAGTACTCTGATAAATAAATGCTACACAGGAGATATTTTGCAATTTGTATCATTCCAGTTTCCCTATGTAATCTACCTACCACTGGGAAGGAAAAGTGATCATTCACTGAAACTCTGTTGATAGTCATAATTTTGAGTGGTCTGTACACCCAAGAACAAGTGATCTTCAAGACTATGAAAGTGACACTGAGGTCAAGACCAGACTACACCTCTAGAGACAAGAGTTCTAAGCCAGACGAGGGATGCACTCCAGGCCACAGGGCTACGAAAAATCAAGTGGAACAAGGTCAGAGCACTTTTTCCAATGCTGGTGTGTTCTCTTCCCGTGACTATACTTCTGTGACAGCTGAGGTCTTCCTTCTTTCATTCCCCAAAGCCAAAGTTGCCTGCACCATTCAACGAGTTCTACGAAGCTGATTATGGTAGTTTGTAATTTTGTTTCTGGTTACTCTATAAGAATAATAATAAAATTTTATTAAATATTGTTGTTGTGATGGTTTGTGTCTAGATGTTGCCCTAAAGTCTCAAGTGGCCAGAGGGATTTTTCAGGGGTGGCTGAATTGTGTGTGACTGATTCGAATTGCAATGATGGGATTAAGGGTGCTGGGATTAAAGGTGGGTAACTGCTGATCACTTCACTGACTGGATTGGCAGCACCCTAACCCCAGCAGACTGAATACAATACAGGGGACAGAAATAGGGTTGTCTCTTCCTCTTTTGTTGCTTTCGTTGTCTTCTGTCACCATG
Source organism: Dolichotis patagonum (assembly GCA_004027295.1). Lineage (NCBI taxonomy): Eukaryota > Metazoa > Chordata > Mammalia > Rodentia > Caviidae > Dolichotis > Dolichotis patagonum. Next base: position 128,075 of record PVJX010001748.1, read on the forward strand.
AACTATTGCCCCTCTGCTCTGTCACCCTACCTTGGAGCTAGCCGATTATACACTAGAATCTCTACAAACTATGAGCTAAATAAACTCATTCTTCCTTAACTTTGGGCATTGGATATTTCATCTCAGCAACATAAGAAAAGTTGTCTCAGCAACATGAGACAAAGACAGTTGTCAACATCTGCAATGTTGACAATAAACTTAGGAGTTCAAGGATGACAAGCACTTTATTAAATTACTGTTTTCTTTGATAGAATAAATCTCAGATCTCAGAGGATAAGTCACAACCACACCTATGAGTATTACTTAGATAATTCAAAATTAATTTTTAAATGCTGCCCTGTAAAACAATAATAACCTACCCCAATGACTTAAAGAAGAACCATACAGTCTATGAAGATGTGTTAAGAAATGCCTGTTTACCCAAAGGATCTGCTGACTCCCTGAACAGTTACTCGAAACTTATAGACTGGAAACCAGCCATCTCACAGGCAAACGATTTCCATAATTTTTTCTTGCTACTTCACTTTTGGACCCATATCATAAAAGATTCTTTATTAAAGAATATGCTGTATTATGGTGAGGTTATACTGCTCACAATTCAGAGACATATATTGTCATTTAATATTTTACAGATAGAGTCAATAAATTGTAATGCTTGGGCAACATAAGAAAGTCATTTTAGCTGAGGATTTAGCTCAGCGGTGTAAGTGCCTGCCTTGCAAGCATGAGGTCATGAGTTCGATCCCCAGTACAAAAATAAGTCATTTTAATCCAAGTTTTCTATGAAAACATTTTGAAGGTTACTTGTGTTACTATGGTAACTTAACACAAGCTGTAATAAGGTATAAATAGGCATGATTAACTAACAACATGTTCTTCCTAAAAGTCTGTTTTGAATTGAAAAAAAAAAAACCCTGCTTATCAATTAAATGTTTTCTACTTGTTATTTCCCTCAAGCTTTAAAATATTAAATTTATCTATAAAGTTATTTTAAGCTATACTGTTGTTCCCAGCTACTGCCCAACTACTGGCCAGCCTCTTTATCCTTGCCTTCTAAGCGAAGCTTCTTGAAAGGGTATTTTATATGCACTGACTCCACTTATCCAGGTCCCAGTCACCTGTCAACTTACTTCAAATTGTAGATACTTTCCTACTTCTCTTCAGTTTTCTCCAGGACCATGAATGACTTTCTGGTTGTCAAAATCATTGAATCAATGAATTTTACTTTACATGTAGTTTTAAATCTATTTAAGACTTACAATGATAATACAGAGTTCTTATATAACCCATACTCAATTTTGCATAATTAATGAATGAGTTGTTCATTGTTATTTATCATTATTAACTAAAACCCATCCATAGGGGTCTTTGCACACAGCTACATCCTAACCTTTCTTTTTAAAGTTTGAGACAGGGTCTTGCTAAGTTGCCCAGGCTGGCAACTTAACTCTAGTCTTCTTGGCTTAGTGTCCCCAAGAGCTAGGATTTCAGGCATGCACCACGGCACCTGGCTCAGGTATACTTAGTTTTTAACTAAGGCTCTTTTTTGTCCCATGATCCCATATAAACTTTCAGGGTGTATTTAGTAGAAATGTCCTCTTAGCTGCTCTTGGCTTATGATACTTTCCTCAGACATCCTTCTTCTCCTTCTCCTGTGGTACAGAGCATCAAACCCAGGGCCTCATCCTTGCTACTGAGCTACATCCCAGCCCTTTTCTTTTTCTAATATTATTTTGATTCTGTCTTGCTAAGTTGCCAAGACTATCTCCAAATTTGCAATCCCACTGTCTCAGCCTTCTGAGGAGCCAGGAGTACAGTCCTGTGCCACTGAGACTGGGAGATGTTCTTGTTTTTTATTACTTTCATAGTTTCAAGGCAAGGTGATAAGGTATTCGGTAAAAATGTCCCTCAATTGGGATTCATTTGTTACTTTTCCCATGATTTGCTTGGAGTATGTTTTTGGGAGGAAGAATTAAAGTGCCATTTTCATCCCATCACATAAAGGGTACGTATTAGCAACACGGCATCACTGTTGACGTTGACCCTGATCACTTGGCTGAGGTAGCATCTGTCAGATTTTGCCACCACAGTTACTCCTTTTCTCATCTCACATTGTACTCCCTATGCTGAGCTCATATTTAAGGAGTGGGGTGTTCAGCATCATCTCCTTGAGGGCACAGTACCTGCATAAATCATTTGGCGCACTTCTGCATGTGTGAATTGTCTAGTTAGTCATACACTTATATTAGTATAGATTTGTGGATATTTATTTTATACTTTGAGTTATAATCCAATGCTACTCCACCTTGTTGCATATCATTATACCAAGTTGGCTCCAATGATCCCGTAGGTCTTTTTCTTCATTTGACCTTTCAGTGTCACCTAACACTGTTACTATCTCCTTGGCAGTTCTGCCACCACTCTTCCTTGGAATTCCTCCTATCTTTCTAGTCTCTCCTGAGTCTCTGTCACTGTAACTTTTCTCTTAGTCTGCTCATAATGTGTTGATGTTCACTAAGGCCACTCAGTCCTTCTTTTCACTCATCTGAATGATCTAATCAATATCCATCATTCCAAATACTACTTAGAAGCTGGAAAAGGTATTTTCTGCATATTCTACCCACAAATCCAAATCACGCTGAGCATTGTAACCTAATGGCATCTTACGTAACACAGTTGCAACATGGGGGAAATTCTTTTACGTATTTCTTCTCCTATTGCTTTTCTAAATTTGAAGGACAGTGCTACTGTATATATGGTATTCTTACATAAAGACCTAAAAATTATCCTGTTCTTTCACTCCCAAAGGCCAATCAATAAGCAGGCTCTATCAATGAAACCCTTATTTTTCATAATATCTATACCTGGAGCCCTTGGCCATCTTATAGGGATGTTTGTTCCCTTATGCATTAGTTTAATTTTTTCCTCATCACTGTGGTTACTACATAGGTAATTCTTTTTATATATGAATTATATGTGGGCGATAACTTTCACAGGAAGACTGATTTTTTTTTCACAGAAGTAAGCCAATGGGTACAAAGTCTCAGCTCATCTTGGAGCAAAAAAACTCTATCTCTAACAGAGTATAAATGCTATAAAAGAATCATAGCCTACAGATACAACTTATTTCAGAATAAGAATGTCACAGTAGAGAACAAATTCATTCAACAAATGTCAATCTATTATAGGAAAATGCGAAACAACAGATCTCTCTCCACCTTTGTTAAGCTAATGCTATGTTTCTCTTTAATTTCAAATATAAGCATGTTTCATATCAGCTACTTTATTGTTCTCATGAGTTAGATATTCCTATTTCTTATTAGGTAGCCACTAAAAGACCACCATTTCAAATGAGATGATGTGCATGCATATTTCTCCTCTGTATGATCTGTGGACCCGAGGACTATGGATCATCTCTCTTATCTGCACGAAGAAGCTCTGCTACAAGCCTGGCATTCAGTTTGCTTTTATCTCTGAGACCCCAAATTGTACTGTTAGGCAACGAAGGGCACTTATCTAGATTGAGCTGTCATACAAATAGATGTTTGTAAGCCATTCAATTTGTATTGGGGAGCATGCCAACAAAAACAAAACCCAGCAATTTGAAACAACAAACCTATCCTCTACAGATGGGAACAAATTGCTATATTTCAAATGAATAAGAGTTACTGCAAATCGCACATCCCACATGTGGGTGCTTCAGAAAGAAAATTATTCATGGAACCAACACTGTCTAGTATTTCTGATGGTAGTCTAACACAGCGCAAATACACAGTATGCTTAAAACTAATAAATCTATAAGAAAAACAGTAACAAAGACGGCTCAGATGTTATAAGAGGACAGTGAAGCTACCTAACAAAATTCCAAAGTTCAGCGGCTATATGAAGATGACACTGTGCTGCATTTTCAGTTTGTGCTCTGGTCTATGGTCCTTCCATAAATGTAGGTAGTACTACAAAACAACCAGTCTTAAGACCATCATTTTCTTTGAGTCTAAATTAATTCTGGCTCAGTGCCAGCATTCACCATAAACAAACAAAAGACAATTACAACAAAAAACAACTTTAATATTTAACTCACCACAGAAATACCATATCTGAGACTATTTGGAAAAATATTCATAGTTGATTTATTCAAAGTTGATATTAATCTCAGACACTAAAGATGTTGATATATCAATGAAAATATGGCAATAAAGCTTTTATAATTGAAAAGAAACAATTTTCCCATCAGTATCTAAAATGTTTAATTGCTTCCTCTACTTTTTTTGTTAAGCCCTCCCTCCATTCCCGATCTTAGGCTGCTTATGCTTTAGTGAAATTCAGTATTGGACTTGTGGAATCATAAAGTACTCAAACAGAAATGACCAAATATTTAAATTCAGGCTTCTGATCTCACACTTAGCTGAAATTAAAAAAAATATATAAACTTATAGGCCAAGAACTTCACCTGAACCCATCATTTTAGTGGGTAAAAATGTAATTAGTTCAATTATTTAAATAAATATATTTACATTCTGGAAATGAGATATCTTCAATTAAAACTATGATGAGAAATCAGGACTTTGAAAATTCTTTAACATGTCAAATGGCAATGTTATACCATCACACATTAAAGCAACAGGTATTTAAGACTTAAGACTATTAAAGAAGAGTCAGCAAAAAATAATGTACTCTATGTACAGTAGCTCAGGTTGGCCACAGACTCACTGTATAGCGCAGGCTGGCCTCGAACCCATGGTGATCCTCCTGCCTCATCCTCCCTGGCACCACCACACCTGGGCACCACTTCCTCGATGATAATTAAAGTGGATGTCTGCACAAAACGCTTTAAGTTACCTTTACATTTTGATAAATAACAGAGCTATATGAAAAATTATTTTTGTTTTAAGGAGGGTTAAAATTGCTTTAAAGACATGAAAGGATGTATGGTATATGCTTTCTACATAAATTTCTGTATATAAATATAGAAATATGTACCATTCAAAACTGATCAAGCAAATGGGACAATGCGTTAACAACAGGTAAATTTAGGTAATGTGTCTACGTTCTTTATACTATTCTTCAACTCTTCCTGAGAGTTTAACATTATTTTAAAATATAAGTTTTTAAATGATCAAATTGCATATTAGTGGAAGAAGGAAACTCACTTTCCACTAGTAGTTTGTATCTGAGATTAGCTCAAGGTTAATTTCTTGATTAGCTATATAACAACATTTAAATAAAATATCAGACTATTACTCTTCAAATTCAGATAATTAAAGTGCAATTTTTCACATGATAGTTTTTCTTTTCAATAAAAATGAGACTTTATTACAACTATCAAAATAGCAACATAATTTTGTTTAATAGTTCCGTTATTAGTATGGATTCTACTGTACTCATGGTCAGATGAACTGGAATGTACGAGATCAAAGTGAAACAGGCTTGGCCATGTAGCCTGGTCATACAGTGCTTCCTGGCATGACTGAGGACTACCTTCAATCCCCAGTATGTCAAACAAACAAACAAAAAAATCACACACTAAGTAAAACAGCCTGGCAGTGAAGTACGATGCTTCCCCCCTTCATTTTATTTTACAATAAAACTTGAGGATAGTTAATTCTAAATTAGATAGCTTAACACATAAGAGCATGATTGATTACAAAAATTCCTAGAGAGTCCAAGTTACATACCTCACTGGACCACTGTAGTACTAACCTAAGATCTTTTACTATTGTTCTCAGATCATTCTCTAATGTTCTTAAAAGAGAATACACACTTTTGGTAGCTAGACAAATGCCCATTAACTTTGACCTGTCTTGGCAACTAACGCATTGCTGATTTGTATAATTTTGACTGTGATAGCACTGGACAGTGACTGAATGTAATGCTGGTCTCTGAAAAGAACATGGCCAATTTGGTGCTCTATAAATATGCAATAATAATAAGACCTCAGGGCTAGAAGAGACCTTGAGAGTCCTCTAGTGTGCCTTGCTCCTTTATGTCATCCTAAGTGGAATGTGGCTTATAAAGACGCTGGAAAAGAGTTCCCTTCAGTCTCACAAAGATACTAACCAACAATCACTGGCTGCTGTCAGGAATTATTTTTGTAAACTGCACTTAAATCCATGGTACTACAGTTACACATGCGGTAGAGACTAACAAACAGCTGCTGACCATACTTGGTAAAATAACTCTTCAAGACTTGAAGACATTTAACAACTCTACAACTCTCCTTCCAGGGGAAATGATCGCAGGACCTTTCCTCATCTGTCTGACTTTCTGACTCTTTCATCTTCTGAGAGGTGCCGCACAGATTTTCTCTGAATTATCTTATGGCACAGAAATCTCAACTGGACGCAGAGACGGACAGAAGATCCTGCCGGAGTTGAACAAGAACCAAAGTGTCCTCAGCCTAACTCTTTTTATACAAACTTGAGGAAGCCATCCTTTTCTGTTCTTTCTTATTTCCGCTCTGACTATATTGCATATCATATGTACATATTAATTTTTATTTTAGTTATGAGCTAGTTTCTGTTATTCTTTTAGATTTGTTTTCTTGCCCTTTGAAGAAACAATATGATAAAATTGAAAGGCCTAAGATTTGGGCACTTATTTTTACTTTTACTTATTAGTTTTTACAGGGTCTCACTATGTAGTTCAGGCTGGCTTTGAACTCACTTATACAGCCCTGGCTGGCCTCCAACTCGAAATGACCCTCCTGCCTCAGCCTCTCAAGCGCTGGATTACAGGTGTGTGCCACCACAGTAAGCTACATTTGAATATTTAATGAGCACAAAAGAGCTGAGACAAAACTCCTGTAAGACATTCTGGATTCCAGTTTGGGGCTGGTTGACATAAAGTTTATAAAAATGGCTAATCTAGTGCTTAACATACTAGGAATGTAAGGAAAGTCTCTGCTCTTGTGAAGCCAGCAGGTTTGTTCCTGCAGCACATAAAACTGTGGATCTGCTTCTCCAGCTCCTCATTTTAAGATGGCCTCACATACCTCTGCCAACACAGACACTTCCCTTCTGGCCCCATTTACCAACTCAAGCTCCCCAAGTGTAAAGACAGGTGGCCCAGATGGCCGTCCTATTCCAGGTCCTCTTGGCTCCTGGGACTCAATTTTGTTTGATTGATTGATTGGTACTGGGGATCAAACTCACAACCTTCAGCTTGCCAAGCAGGTGTTTATGCCACTGAGCTAAATCCCCAGCACTGGGACTAAATTTTGCCTCTTCTCTACTCCCTACTTCTTTGGTTCCCTCCTCCCCTTTTTTGCTTAATTTTTTTCTGCTTTGGGCCTCAATATTTTCTAAAGAATCAAGTTCCCTTTCACCCTTTGGCTCTGTCCCTAGAAGAGAAAATATTTAAATTCAGACTAACACAATATATAAGCTTCAAGGACAAGGCACTTCAGTATCAGCAAGTTATTTAAACATGTGAGTTAAACCAACTATGACTGGAGCCCCAGTTTTGCTATTCATCACCTGTGTTTGATTACAGAGAGGCTGCCTCACATCTTAGTCTGCAAATCTGCAGAAAACAAACCCTGGGCAAAGTGCAAACTGCCGCATGAACCCAGCTTCACAAGGTAACAGGTTCCCTGAGTCAATGTTTTTGCTTTTCCTTTCCTTCTGGAAAGGGGTGCATCAGGGGTGTTCTTGAGCCTCTTGGCTCAAGAATACATTAAATTCTCAATTTCTGGCAAAAGTAGGAAACAGACATTATTCATAGACTTCAAAATCTCCAGAGAAGTGTCCAAAAGCAGAAGAGTTCATGCAGCAGCAGCTTGAGGAAGAGGACAAAAAGCATGAGGGATAAGAGTACTTCCTCAGCAACAGCTGAGCTCAGACACCACCAGTAAAACATACTTCCTAAACACCAGGGCTCATTCTGAAGCTGGTAACTTCTATTCTTTGTTAGCAACAAATGTGAAAACAGGTATCAGCTGGCTGCGGGCAGAAGCCCTCCTACACATGGTTTGCTGAGAGAAGCAGATGAGGCAGGACTACAGAGTAAGCCAGGACTTCTGCTTCCCAAAGGTTTAAGAAAATCAGATCACTGTTATCCCTAAACAGACAAAATAAGCCAGAGGAGCTACAAAGTTATAGTTGTAAAGTCTATCAGAAAGCTGATGGCATAAAAACAGTTAAATGAAATGTACCCTAAAACATCACGGATCTTTTATAGAAGAGACACTCAGTTCTTTAATAATAGAACTCCACTCACCTCTGGTGGAATGGAGTTCTCCACAGAGAAGAAGAACCCAATCAAACTTCTTACAAACTTTAGATCTACATCAGGACACAACAGGGTAAGATTTCAAAAAGTCTGTGCCACGAAGTGAGGTATAGGGTTTACCCATAATGCGTTTTCCTGTAGTTTCTCTAAGTTTATCCCTTGGAGCATGCCAGGAAAGCTGAGAGAAAAGCACCCTTGTATGTGCAACCTCTTCCAGTTTTAAGGTAGTGGCCCTCTCCAAGCAGGGTGCAAGGCAGCAGAGCTAGGAGAAGTACATGCTAAGTGCTCTGAGATCTTGGCTAGTACAGTGCAAGAGCTACTACCAGAAACCTATGCGAGGCATTTCAGCATTGCAGCCACCAAAAGGTGGACCAGGAGCGAGGCATGGGGGTGCTGAGAGAAAACCTTCTCAGGCATTTTGAACCTTCAAAGAATGTAAGGCAACTACCACTCTAAGGTTCAGTCTCCACAATGGGGCAGAGAGAAATCTTCCTAGGTACAGAAAGCCAGGATTACAACTGGAGAACAGAAGGAACAAAGAAATTAATAGTAGGGCTACAAACAGAGGGAGCTCTTCTACAAATGAAAGAGCCTGAAGTTTATCTGTAAAGCAGAAAGAGATCTCTGGAAACCCATGAGTGCTCAAAGTTCAAATTCTGCAGAAAGAAAAAGTCTAATTCCAGCTTCAAAACATGAATTTAAACTGAAGCTGCCAAAAAAGCCCATAAAGCTAGGCCTGGTGGCTCACGACTGCAATCCCAGCACTCAGAGGGCTGAGGTGGGAGAATCACTGTGAATCTGAGGCCAGCCTGGCTCCATAGTGAGGTCCAGAACTACATATCTGAACTACACAGAAAGACCCTGTCTCAAAAGCAAGCCTATACACAGCCCAGCCAAAGACCAAATGGACTCAGCCACTGCACTGCGGAGGCCTGAAAGAAAGTGTTGCTTTAATGTTTCCGGTTCCAATACAATTTAACTCACATGACTCTCTACTGTACTTTTATGTAAAATATCTGGAATACAATAAAAAAAAAACTAAGACACATGAAGAACTAAATCTTTAAAGTACAGGAAGGGAGGAAGGCCCCTACCAAACTAAAATTCAGTATCTTGTGAATATATCACTAAAAATGATCATGAAAGTTTTTGAAAAGAAAATTTTCAGACAAGTAAAAGCTAAAAGAATTCATTTCAAGCAGAACTGCCCAAAAAAAGCCGTTAAAAAGTTCCACTGCGTGAAGAGAAAGGATAAACAATGGAATGAAAAAAGATTTATGTGAAGGATAAAGAGCTCCCATAAGTAAATATTTGAGTAAACAGACTTTAAAAAAGCACACACGGGGTTCACAGCACTTCTACAAATAAAATACAAGCAAAATATAAGACCAAAAAGAAAAAGAACAGAAGTAAATGGAATTCTACTGGGTAAGGTCTTACACTGCCCATGAAGTTACATGAGATTGTTTCAAAGCAAACTGTAATAACCTAAAGACTCATATAGTACTCTCTAGAAGAACCACCAAAACAACACAAAAACATATAACTCACGTTTTAATGCAGGAGACAAAAATGAATAATAAAATAATGATTTACCCAAAAGAAAGCAAAAAATAAGGACCAGAAGAACAAAGAACAAAATGCACAGCTGCACGTGTCAAGTACAACACAATATGAAAGCAAATTGAACTTCAATCAGTAAATGCATGTACTAAAGTATGCTACAAAATTAAATACAGAAATCAATTCATACACACAATCAGTTAGAACCGGTAGTCAAAGAAAAGTGTACACGCGCATGTGTAAGTAAAAGCATAAAAGAAAACAACTGGACATAAATTTAACTTAAATCCTTAGAATGCCAGGATGCAAGAAGTCCTTCTAATTATGGTTCCACATAAAGAAACATAAAAGGTTGATAAATCTCAGCAATATAAAAATTTTACAATTTAAATGGGAAAATGTAGAATAAAGACAGCATAAATTTAATGTTTAATTAAACAAAATCAAAAGACAAATGATAAATTGCAAAAATACTTGTAAGTCCTATCTTTAACAAGGACTAATCATCAAAACAATCAAAAACCTCTTAGAGATTAGTAAGAAAAAGACAAAGATCTACTTCTCACTCTGTATGAAAAAAACTAAGTAAAGGATAAAAACATTTCCCTAAAACATGGAAAAACATCCCATCCTGCTCATAAAAGTTAATAAAAACTCCAGTGAGATACCACATTCCTGTCAGTTTGTCCGACATGTACAAGTGTGATCAGTTCATTATGTAAGTCATAATCCACTACTCCCAGGCACTGACAAGGGAGTGTAACTCAGTACATCTCCAACAGGGGACAACTACATAACCAATACTACAAACATGTAAACACTTTGAAGAAGTAATTCGACTTTTTAAGATCTCTATACACATAAAAAATGACATAGCTCATTCACTTAGCAAAAGCTCATTCACATGGGACATTAAATAAATTTGGTAAATGAGGTGCTATTTAGTTAGCAAAACAAAAGAATGAAGAAGCTTTTCACATATTAATATGGAAAGCACTCCAACTGAAAAATGAAAGCCAAAGTGTGGAACAGTGCATGTAGTATATGCTGTCTTGTATGGTAAGCCATTTTTACTACTTAAAGAGGTGGTGTACATTTGTATTTGTTTGTACATTCATAAAGGAATCTGAAAAGATACACAAGAAAGTACTAACTGTAATTACCTGAGTTAGAGATTTGGTGCAATGGTGGAACAGGGAGCTGGGATAAGAAATAAATCTAGAAGGGAGAACCTTTCCTGAACATCTTTATGATCATCGTAACTATAATCACCTCATTAAGCCAGCACTACCACCTCCAGCATTTTCTGGGTAAAAGTTTTCCAAAACTGTAACAAAGAACTTATTTTTGTATTTTTAGCATACTTCAGCACTTATCCATGAATAGTTTGCAGGATAGTTTAAACAATGAGAAACTTCTAGAAATGAGGCTATAAAAATTCCAAAATAGTGTACAGTTTTGGATCTTGGAGCAGTTTCCCCAAGGGGGGACAAAAGCACTTGGCAGAGTGCAGGACAACATAACACGGGGAGAAATCACACTTTGGCCTCTGTAAGAAGAGTAAGGATCCAATGACTCCTTTCCAGTCCCAGTTTCTGCACATCTATGACATCAGACTTCACGCATGAGTACAATACAAAATGGCAACTAGTGGCTCAAAGGACAACAGTAGAAATATACTTGTCTCACATGGATAATAGTAGCCAATAAAACTTTCAAAATTGAGCAGTTAAATGATAAAAGATGACTTTTATCACATACCCCAGAGGAGTTATACACTATTATAGTGGTTGTCCTCTTTAAAAAAATCTCTCCCAAAGTCACTGTCTGCTAGTAGAAGAATACTTAGAAAACGTATATAAAAAAAGCATTTACTCCATTTCAAAATTTAATCTCAGATTTAACTAATTACAAAATTAACATCTTTTCAAATAGAAATCGTTTAACCTCTTAGGAAAAACAATAGGCAACAAGAAAACTATTTTCTCTCAGGCATGATAGAAAGTTTAAGTAATTCAAACACAAAGCACTTTCCAAACTGCTATAAAACTGTTTTGTTTGTTCCTCAAGAACCAAGATGTAAGAAAAACAGAAAATTATTGCTTGCAGGATATCAACACTAAAAACTGAGGAATTAATAAGAAGTCAAGTTAGTCATATCAAAAGGTTTAACCTCATACTTTTTAAAAGGCACACAGAGTTACACAGGTTGGAATTTACACTTTCTTGAAAGGACCAAGGTCTCATTCCTAAGGAAGCTGTACACACTTAAGTCGAGAGCATAATCAATGTTAATCAAGACAAAATCATACTGGTCACAAGCAGGAGCTGGAAAAGTAATGAAAAGTGATGCATACAGACCCAGTTCACTCTTAGAAAAACAAATAAAAACCAATGACCTAATGACGGGTCAGCACCATGTTCTCATAGTGGATTCACCCATTGAAACTGTAGGCATTCTTCTGACGTGCCACACTGATGACATTGAACCACTCAATTCCTTTGATTGGATGCCTTTCTCTTCTACTTGGGGTTGAGTGGGAGTATACAGATTTAAAAGAAAATACTAACCTCTGATTTTCCTAGAACAAGTAAAAAACATTACATTACTAATAAAATGAAGTCATTCTAGGAACCATCTAGGATACATACTTTGCTACTTAACTACAAAGCTGACTGGTCATTTTCATTTGTAAAACATCACTGATGACATAAGATTGTGGAAATTGGAGGACATAAGATTGTAAAAATTGAAATAAGTATCATCTTTAAAGGTTCCTACATACAAACCATGCTCAGCACTACCTAAGGGAATACCTACATTTTTCCTTCTGGCATTGGTATAGAAAATAAGATGTTCAATGAATAAAACAACATTTTTTACTATTTAATTTTTAAAGTAAACAGTAAACATAAGAATATTGGTATAAGTTTTAGTTTGGAGGTATCAAAAGAATTTTTATCTCCAATTAGCAACTAAATCACAGTTGATTAAAATGACTACTAATATAAAATCAAGGTATGTCAAAATATTGCTCAGAAGGGAAGTTGTGGAAGCAGTATCTCTTTTCTTCCTCTTCCTCTGCTTCCTCCTCCCCTTCCCCGCATCCTCCTTCTCTTGTAAATACCTTTTAGGAACCCTAATCTAAAATCGATAATTTTAAGGGAAATTGGAAAGACTTAAAGTTATTAAAATAGTTTACTGTGAAAACCCAGAAATATTTGATTAACTATAAAACTGAAAATGCTTGACATAAAAGAGGATGACATAAAATAAAGATAGCAACTAGTTTGGAAGAGAAAATTCCATTAATAAAGTCACAATATTTTATGGAGCATCTTAGACTAAAGAAGGTAAATCTAAAACTACACTACAGGTAGCTGGACATGATACACCTGTAATACCACCATTTTGGAGGCTGAGGCAGGAGGGTTGCTGCAAGCTTGGGCCCAACCTGTACTACACAGTGAGTTCAAGGATAGTCAGAATAAATAGCAAGTCCCTGTCTCAAAAGTAAAAAAAAACAAAAAGCTTACAAGTACATGGTTCTGTGTTATTTACTGATTGATTCATATCCTTCATTTAACAAAAATGTATTTGGCAGCACTGCATTCCATGTATTATAGTTTACTTATTATTATTATTATTATTATTATTATTATTATTATTATTATTAAGCACTGGACTCTTGGTACTTCCTCTTGGCAAGCCTGTTGGTGATACTGAGACAGGATGCAAGGAAACAAATAATTGTCATAAATATAAACTTGATGTACTAGAAATAGAGGTTTACTTTAGTATGGTCAAAGAAGGTAATTTGATCAGGCCAAGAATGGCTTTACAAAGAGAAGGATGCTTGACCTAGGGCTTAAATGATGAGTAATTGGGCAACAAGGTAAGAAAAGGCAGCATTCCAGGAGAAGGAAGCCACAGACACAGACAGTTACAGCCTGCACATGAGGCAGGTACCATGAACAAGGGACTGAGACAGGTCACAATAAAGGGTGAGAGAACTGTTCGAGAAAATACTAGGTAGAAACAGAAGGCTCATCAAGGAGACCTGAAGTGAGGTTCTAGAACCCTATCCTGACCCAAAAGAAACAAACCGTGATGCTCATGAGAGTTAGGCCAACAAAGAGTGGGCAAAATGGCAGTTGGCTCTGGCATCCAGACAAAGATGCTCCACTGAGCTGTTTCCAAAGTCCCAAAGCTTCTATAATTTCAGGAGAAACTCGAAGTTTCGATGTTAATGCAATATATCTCAATTTCTTAATGTTGAACATCAATTCACTATCAGAAAAACATCAGAACATCAGTATCAGAATGTCAATTCAGTATCAGACTAGAAAAAAGTTATTTTTCAGCTTGATTTGTCTATAGACTGAATCTTTGTGAACTGCTTCCTATAGGTACTATAGGACATCACAAAAATAGAGGTTTGATATAATTAGATTTACATTCTTAGAAGGTTTCATACAGACGAAAGTGCAAGATCATGAGGAGATTCAGACAGAAATATCAGGCAGAAATACCAGGGTTGCTCTTAAAGGTCACAAGAATGACCTTTAAAGCCTTTAAAGATAGAGGGGAGAGGTATTTGGGAAGCAGAACCTATGGGACTTGGTGACAATCAGATGTGGCATCAAGGCAAAGATACAACAATGAAGTATTTCCCATGTTTCTCCTGTGGGTAGGTAGCTGAGTATGTAATGCATTACCTAATCCAACAAGCATGTGTGAAGACCAGCATAAGGAATCCAAGAAAAAACATGTTTTAGATAAATATCTGAAGTTCTGGCCTATGTGCAATGGAAAATTTAAAAATAAATAAGAAAAATAAATAAATAAATAAATACAGAGCGCAAAGTGGAAGTTTAGGCTAGAAATATGATGGCCAGTCACCAACGCACAGCCACCAGTGAACGTCTGTGCACACATACAATTAATCAGAGAAATAAATAGGTGCCAACTCAAAACAACAGTAACCTGAAATATAAACAAACATTAAGAGGAAGACAGAAAAAAGGAATCCAATGAAACCTGAGAACAAAGAGTAAGTACAGTACCTAGTTTCAAGTAGCAAGTGCAGCGAGGTTATATAGAAGACAAAATATAAATCTGAGTCTCAGAAACAGGAGTTACAGGTAACTTAGCAAAAAAGCTTTGAGGTATGACATCTGTCATAGTTGGATGTGTTACAATTAAAATTGAATTTCTTTATACATAATTTCAAGGTGCCACCTCACCCTCCTCTAAATTTTGTCTCTACTGTACAGATATTCCACTTCTCGCAAAGCCAGGTTATTTGTTCATTTACTTCACACCTTCGCTGACGTCCAGCAAATGAATGATTGATTATCCATCCGCCAGCCCCTATTCTCTTTGGACAAAACTCTACTGGATAACATTTCCGTCCTTGTGGTAAAAATAGAATAGTTCAGGTATGGACGCTTTGGAAGGAAGACATTTATTCAAGTGACAGACTACTTGAATGGAGCGACCACCTCCTGAAGCAACAGCATTTCTAAGAGTATTGTGCATCTGAATATGCTAACCCCTGAAAGTCACAGGAGCAAAACACACAGAAAGTGCAGGGATCTAACACATCCACTCCGTCTTTATTTAAGTTAACCCCCACATGAATAAACAAAAAACACCCTACCAATAGTTAGGATGAACATTTATCACAAGCTTTATATGTCCTTTTTAGCCCAGTTTAACTGTGTGTATAAATTATAGCTATTTTGCTTCTACAAATAGCCATAGACAACATGTAACACCAGGACTTTGCAAAAGTACCCATGAATTCTAAAAGGCGAAAGATTTATACGATCTGAAGAGAAACCAGAGTATGTACCCGTGAATTCTAGGAAAAAAATGAATTAAGTTCACTTGTTGGGGATGGGAAAGTTACTTTCCCATGTGTTTGGAATCTGTGAATAAATTGAGTAAGAGGAAAAGTATCCACTTTAAAGCACAATAAACTATCTTTTTATACTCTCTCAGGCTAGAATATCAATATTTAGTAACATTTTATAAATCAAACAATGATTAAAGTTCAAAACTATAAGATTTTTAAAGAATTCAATCTAGTTACTTTCCCCTAGAGATAAGGAAAATCCAAATTATGGTGTAGTAAAACAGCAATTCTCTGGTCAGTATAAACCTGGCTGTCTTGATAAAAGCCTATTTTAGCCAAGAACACATTTACGTAAAGTGCTTTGGCAGAAAACATTTCTATGGAATGTTATCCAGTGGAAGAAGGACATTCTAAAAAACACTAAATATTCTGAATTACAAGGGAAATTATTAGACTGTTTCATGCTATTTGATCTGAGCAATAAGGAACCAACTGAAAATACCAAAAATAACAGTATGATTTAAGAGCTATAAATATTAGGAGAGGTTAATCAATACCTTTCATCATTTCCCATACATTAACATGGCACTAGTTTGTGTGAGACTACATTAGAGATAAACTTTAACCTATTTACAAATTCATCAGGATCTATTTTCCAGGGGTAGCAAATACAGTCCTGGTAAACTAAGGTGAGTCAGGAGTTAAATGGTGTCATTCAGAACACTGAGTAATCAAATGAGGCTTGTGAGTTTATATCTGCAAATTATCAAGTCAAAGAAACTCTATTGAGGAGATTAGTCTAATTTAGATTGTGCTTTATTCTGAAATAGAAAGAAAAAGTTATTTTAAAATCAACCTGATTTTTTTCAGAAAAATAATAGCTAATGTAGTCTGTGAGTGTACTACATAGAAGGTATTATTCTAAAGGCTATGAGTAGCATACATGAATGCTAATTTACCTTTCAAATAAACCTGTGAGGCAGACACTAATATTATTTCTATTTTAGAAATACAGAAATAGAAATTAAACAAGTAACTTGGCCAGATTCAAGTAGGTAGTAAGTGTCAGCATGAGAACTTAAAATCAAGCGAAGTTTCTAAAGTAAATCCCTTTATATAATCAACCTGAGCACATGTCTCAAATGTTTCCCTTCTTTTAATGCCACGACCTCTCTCTGCTACTGCTGAAGAAAGAATAGGCAACTTTAACTTTTTCTTATTTTTTCTTTTCTTTCTTTTTTCACCAGGAATTGAATTCAAAACCTGGAGCTTGCCAGGCAGGCACTTATGCCACCAAGCTAAATCCCTGTCCCTACTTTTTTTTATTTTTAAGGCAATTTGTTTATGCATTAGTCCGACTAACAGCTGTACTGACTGGAAGTACGAGAGGTATAAAGAACTCTGCTAAACAAATAAACAAAACCGCTAAGTGGTTCTGACCACATACAAATGTGCTGCCCAAACGTTCAGGGTAACTCAGGTTTGTACCTGGAACTGTGAGCTGTCAGCAGCATATCCAGGCTGACATGGACTGGAAAACTGCAGGATGCATTTTATGAGGGCACCCTTGTATTACCATGGCCGCCTGGATGCCAAGGGATAAACATCTGCTTCTGTGAAACTGACAACACTACATTTGCTTAATATATAAGTCATTTTTCCTGACTGACCTTCATAATATTTTCAATGACTATGCCTGAGTGATCAAGTCACGCTTTATTTATTTAGAGACCGTTGTCACTATGTAGTTCAGAATCATGGCAATTCTCCTGCCTCAGCCTCCCAAGTGCTGAGATTAAAGGCGTGCACCACCACAAATGGGGCTTTAAAAAGATTCACTGAATATTACTTAGTTCCTCCCACTACACACAGATTCTTGAGGTTCCCAGTGACCATCATGCTAACAATGCGGTAAAAATTTTATTAGGTCTTCATTTCATTCAGCTTCTCTCAATAATATGCAACTTCACTGAGATGCCCTCCCTGTTGAAATGGTCTCTTCTGTGGAAATGACTTACCTCACTAGTAGATTTTTTCTTAACTCAAATAATTCTCTAATTGAACACTAATATTTTCTGTGAGTTTGGTCAAGCATTGGCTTCTTTTTATCTTTTCTAAGTATTCATATCTATTTTTAAAGGATTAAATACTTTACACTAATGACAGACTGATCTAATTCAATCTCTTCTCTAAACTAAAGCTTGATAAATCCTACTGGTTATTTAAATTCTCCATGGCAATGTGTCAGGAATTTCAATTTTAAAAAAATTCAAGAGTGAATTATTGATTCTATGACCTTTATGTACCCAATTTAAAAAAAAACCCCAAAACCAACTAGCTTCACTCACATTTTTCCCCTATTCAATAATTAGTATCCTCTCTTTTAAAAAAAAATCTAGTTATTCAATCCAGAAGCTTGGGGGCTTATCCTTCATTCCTTCTTGAGAATGATTCATAAGTCAAGTTTTTCTCTCTAAAAGAGAGAAGGCAAATGAGAGAAAGTTACTTTAGATAAAGTGTATAGTTCATAGTTACTCTTCTTCCAATCTTCTTATGTTCTTAGAATTCTCCAAACTAAGGAGATATGCAGAAACTTAAAAAAATTAAAACAAAAGTCTCATGAATTCTTCCCTTCAATGAAAGGACAATGGCTCCTCTCTTAGCCAGGATAACACTGGTGCATCTTTAGGCAGAAGAACCAAGGACACTTAACTGCATCTAGAAAGACACACTATGCCTCTCTGTGCATTTCATGTACTCTTAAAAAATTACCAGAACCTGAAAAGTACTTGACTTCTCAGTATTGAGAAATCAAAAAAGCTATGATTCTGAGCTTCCCAAGTCTATTTCCAAATGTTATTACCGCCCAGTAATATTAACCTGGAAAATAATATGGAAATGATCAGAGGCATAAATTTTTAAAGCAGCTGGTGAAGAGAAACACTTATTTTAGACTGAAATCCATAAACTAAGCTTCCTCTTCAAGAAACTAAAAGAATGAATGAAACTCAAAGCAAGTAAGAGAAGGAAATAAAGATCAGAGTGAAAATCAATAAAATAGAAAAGAGATTGTAGTAAAGAAAATCCAAAGAATCGAAAGTTCTTAAAACATCAAAAAAATAGCTAGATTAAGAAAAAAAGAAGAAACATTGTCATCAGACTCTAAGGAAATTAAAAGGACTGACAAGGAATATCATGAAGAGTTTATTACTATAAACAATCAGAGTCCTTAGATGAAGAGAACAAATTACAAGAAACACAGTGATGAAAACTTATAAGAAAATAAAAACAAAGAGACCAACAAGTAGAAATATTAAATTAGTAAAATAATCGTTCCATCAAACAACAAAAACAATAACAAACAAACCCAGGCCCATATAGCTTCATCAATGAATTCTATCAAACACTTAGAGAAGAAATAACTCTGCACAAAATCATTTAAAAAGCAGAAGAAAAAGTACCCAACTCATTCTATGAGACCAGCACTACGATCATGAAAGAGCAAGACAAAGATTTGATAGAAAAGCTGCAGGCTAGTATTCCTTGTAAACAGATCTAAAAATCCTTAGCAGAATAGTTGTAAACCAAACATAATCAAGTAAGGAGGATTATATACTACAAAAAAGTGAGATTTAACTTAAAAATATATTGCTGGTTTAACATTCAATTAATATAACATATTAATACAATAAAGGACAAAGAAATCATCACAACAGACCACAAAAATTCAACACCTATTCATAATATAAAATAGATTCAAAACAAATAAATAATCTTCAATCTGATAAAGGATATTTATAAAACACCAGTAGCTAACATCATTCAACTAGTGAAACTACGTATGTTTTCCCTCTAAAATTGGGGAAAAAAAACCAAAGAAATCCATTGTTACCACTGCTGTTCAATTCTGTACCAATGTTTAACCAATACAAAAGGGCAAAAAAATTTTCATTAAAAAGTTAAAGATTCACATTAGAAAGAAGTAAAATTGTCTTTATTCACAGATGGCATAGTTCATGCAGAAAATACAAAAGAAAGCTACTTGAATTATTAAATGAGTTCAACAAGACTAAGGGATACAAGATCAATGTGCAAAAATCAATTGCATTTCTATGTAGTAACAATGAAAAAACTAAAAATAAAATTAAGAAAAAACCATTCACAAAGGAAAACCACTTCCGACCCAGACTGACGTACCCTGCAAAACTGTCCTTCAAAATGGATGGAGAAATAAGATACTCCCATGACAAAGAACAGCTGAAAAACTTCATGACCACCAAACCAACCCTACAAAGAATACTAAAAGATATTCTAGATACACATAGGATAAAACCACCAAGCAAGGCAGACAACTAAACAGAATGGAAAGGTAAAGATACAACAGCAGAAAGATAACATGTCAACAATAAACCAATATATAACAGTTATAACCATTAATGTAAATGGCCTCAACTCACCAATCAAAAGAAACAGACTGGCAGAATGGATCAAGGAACAACATCCAATCATATGCTATCTACAAGAAACCCATCTTACCCAAAAGGAAACCCATAGACTGAAAGTCAAAGGATAGAAAACAATACTTCATGCAACAGGAAACCAAAAAAAAAAGCAGTAGTAGCTATCCTGTTTGCAGACAATGTGAACTTTAAACCAAGAATGATCCAAAGAGATAAAAAAGGACACTACATACTAGTTAGGGGAAAACTTCAAGAGGAAGAGACAACAATATATGCACCAAATTCCAGAGCACCAGCTATACAAAGCAAATGGAGTTGATAGACGTATATAGAGTTTTCCATCCAACAACATCAGAATATACATTCTTCTCAGCAGTACATGGGACAGTCTCTAAAATAGACCATATACTAGCCCACAGAACATATTTAAGTAAATGCAAAAGAATTGAAATTATCCCATTGCATGTTATCAGATCATACTGCCATGAAATTAGAAGTTAACAATAAAAGCAACTGCAAAACCCTCACAAACACATGGAAATTGAGTAATACACTCTTGAGCAATCAGTGGGTCATGGAGGAAATTTAAAAAGAAATTAAACAATATCTACAAGCAAACGAAAATACAAATACAACTTACCGGAATTTGTGGCATGCAATGAAAGCAGTCCTCAGAGAAAAATTTATTGCACTGAGTTCCCACATCAGGAAGACAAAACGAACACAAATAAACAACCTGATGCTACAACTCAAAAATCTAGAAAAAGAAAAGCAAGCCAAGCCAAAAGCCAAAAGAAGGGAGGAAATTATAAAGATCAGAGCAGAAATTAATGCAATAGAGTCGAAGAAAACAATTCAAAGAATCAGTGAATCAGAGTTGGTTCTTAGAAAGAATAAATAAAATTAATTAGCCCCTGGCCAATCTTATTTAAAAAAGGAAAGAAAAAAACTCAAATTCATGCAATAAGGAATGAATAAGGTGAAATTACTACAGACTTGGTGGAAATACAGAAGATCATCAACACCTATTTCAAAAACCTCTACTTTCATAGGTTCGATAACACAGAAGAAATAGACAGATTCCTAGATACATATGAACTACCGAAGCTGGATCAGGAAGATATAAAACTGCTGAATAACCCACTTTCTATTAATGAAATTGAAAATGTAACTAAGTCCTTTCCAACAAAGAAAAGCCCAGGCCCAGATGGATTCACTGCGGAATTCTACAAGAAATACAAAGAAGAATCAATTCCGACACTCCTCAGACTCTTCAATGAAACTGAAAGGGAAGCAATTCTTCCTAAGTCATTCCTGGAAGCAAATATTACTCTAGTACCAAAACCTGAGAAAGACCCAACTAAAAAAAGAGAACTACAGGTCAATCTCCCTAATGAACATAGATGCAAAAATTCTCAATAAAATATTAGCAAACAGGATGCAGCAAATCATCAAGAAGATTATACACCACAACCAAGTGGGATTCACCCCAGGAATGCAGGGATGGTTCAACATATGTAAATCAATAAATGTAATCCACCATATCAATAGAGCCAAAAGTAAGAACCACATGATAATCACTATAGATGCAGAAAAAGCTTCTGATAAGGTCCAACACTCCTTCATGATAAGAACCTTACAGAGAATCAATATGATAAAGGCCATCTATGACAAACCAACAGCCAGCATCATATCAAATGGCCAAAAACTGAAAGCCTTTACCTTAAAATCAGGCACAAGACAAGGATGTCCCCCGTCATCGCTCCTATTCAACATAGTACTGGAAATACTAGCCAGAGCAATTAGACAAGAGAGAGAAATAAAAGGAGTAAAGATAGGAAAAGAGGAAGTTAAATGATCATTATTTGCAGATGACATGATACTTTACATAGAAGACCCCCAAAACTCTATTGAAAGACTC